>JAYJMB010005424.1:0-11986 GCA_036873735.1 Pouteria campechiana
TTATTAGAAATCCATATAATGAATTTAAAAAATAATAATAAATTGAAAAATACTTAGGAAGTATAGCTCGTTATCAAATAAAAATACAAAGTATTATCTGCTTTGACTCATTTACTTTCAAGAAATGTCCTTATATGCATCATTGAAGGCTAAATCAAATGAATTTATAACCCAATGTTAAAGAAAATAACTGTAGTCATACCTTTTACTCCATTTTTTTTTATTTTATATACAATTGTAGCCCATGATCTATTGTTATGCTTTAGCTTGCACACGTGTAAAATATTGCCAGATTTGGCTCGTTAAATGCTATATTTCAGGTAACAACTTGCATATATCATTAAAACTGATTAAACTTATTATCAAAAATCTTTCTCAGCACACACCCGTGGAGGCAACACATCCAAACGATTGGTAAAAACAATTGACTGAAGATGCACATTTCTTAATTGCCTTAATTGCAGGCACCCAATTTACAATTAATTATTGGCCGTGCTTGGCTTCCCTTGTAGTTCATCTATCCGGATGTGAGAGTTGAGGTATTAGGTTCTGTTGATGGTCCACCGATGGTTGGTCGGTCTGGATTATCAATCAGACATCTACAGCTCGAGTATCATATTCCACGCATGCACGTGAACCCAGCATAGTATATTCCTTGCCTGCCATGCAAAAGCAGAGTCTGCCTGCTGCACCTGAAAGCGAGACTTCGACTCGGCGAGGGAAGATGCAGCACATGCGCATGCGCCCCTCCACACATCTAAAAGTGGGCCCACGTAAGAGAGATGGTCAGAACCGTCCGATCCATGGACGGACTGATTTTAACTAAGTGTTAGAATTTCGAGGGATCATGGCCGTTGGTAGTGGGCGGGAGGCAACCATCGGTTCGGATCGGCTGGATTTATGCGATGGAGTGCTGGGAATTGCTGGATGATACTGCCGACATGGGAGGAATTGATGATTGAGACGGTGCGACGAGACAGAGGGACAGGAGAATTGAAGGCGGTGCTGCCGTCCGTCCACATGCCATGTGGCACGGATAAAGTGTCAATCCAGACACTCCACCTGGTGGGACCCACCTCTTACGGCCTGGCTTGCCGGCAAGGCCTTTCAAAACAATCCCATCCGTCCTATTCAGGATGATTTGCAATTTGCCCCGTTAAGGTTTCCTCCCCTTCTCCTTTCCACTAGTTCTGTCTTTTGTCTGAGTACTCCCCTCAATAAGTTTAAAATTTTTATATTTAATCTCTATAATTTATGAAATTTATTTATTTGCTACTTAGGTCAATAAATACTATTGAAGAAGTGTTTTTTTTTTATATATATGCCAGGAGAAAAAAATTATGGATATGCTTACATTTTTTTAAATATTTATAAAAATATCTATAAAGTTGTAAAAAAATAAATTACAATCATCCCAATTCTATAGGGTTTCAGAGGTAAAAGATGAGTAAAAATCTTTTTTTTTTCTTTCACCCATAACTAATCTACTTTTTACATTATTACTTATTTAAAAAAAATTATTTTATTTTTATTCACTTTATACTTGTCATCGATCTATTTAATGCTAACATTATTATTGTCATTTTTTTTTTACATCTTTTACTTTTCTTACTCATTTAGGTATCTTTTACTTCAAATCAAACACAGCTGAATCAGTGACCATAGGATCTAACACAAACATTAACCCTTTTTTCTAATTCCCACATTAGCAAGTGTCAAGGTCATTAATAAAATTAGTATCTTTGCAAATTTTTCACAAATTTATAATTATATTTACTAATTTTTAAAAAATGATTGCATCTATAACTATAGGTACATAAGGAATTTTATGAGTACATATACAAACACACCCTAATTCTTTTGCAAATTTATAGCTGCATGTACAAATACCCTTTACTATAATGCTCTCTGTTTCTTTCAAAATGACCATTTTATGACTCACATCCTTTTAAACTTTATTTCCCTATATTTCCAAAATAATAATTTTGTCTTTGATTATCAATAAAGAGACAAGGTCTGAACATTGAAGGGATAGAAAATGTAAAATGGCATTGGCATTGGGCAGGAGGATCGCTTCCTTGGTGTTGTAAAAGGGATGAATGTGTAAAGGCCCTTAATCTAGGCCGTTGAATGCTTATCTTGCCCACCGTCTTTTTTTTTTTATTTTCTTATATTAGCAAGACGAATAAGATCCATCGTTGACCATCCACAGTAGGGCCCACCAGAGATCAAGCAGTCCAGATTCTGCCAGATGCAGCGTAGAAAATTCCCACTCTGATTTTCTGCCGCAATCTGCGATCAAACGTTTGCACCGCATGCAACACCATCGGGGGTGGGCCCCACACCTTTGAAGTCGAGAAGAGAAAGGCGGCCCCCCTCTCCGTCTGTCAGAACTGAGATGCCAGGTGGGGTCCCCCATCTTTCATGGAATGGCCAATCACAGGGTCATGACCGTCTGAGAAACAAAAGCTGAAAAACCATCAAACCTCTGACATCCCTGCGGCCGTTCTTATTTTCATTATTTACGTGTTGATCGGATAAACAAAAGCTGGAAAACTGGCCGATCTTATCTTCATTATTTAAGCGTTGATCCAACATAACAATTTTACTTTTTTTATATTAATTATCTGTGTTTTTAATCATTCATTAGGAACGCTAGGCATCATCAACATTCATTTCCTTTTCTTTCTATCCAACCAATTAAATTTAGATAAATGAGAATAAAAAAACGTTAGAACTAAATAATATACTAATATCTTTCTCTCTTGGCTTCATGATTGACACCATATCTGTAACACCCTCAACCATAGTCAATGTGAAGTATTGTCCACTTTGGGCCCGCCAGATTTCGCTGGCATGCAGAGCCCGCATGGTTTTGCCCATTTTAGGCCTACTCTTCTGGCCCAAAAGGCGCCACAATGACTTGCCACAATTCACATTCGAACTTCTGATCTCAAGTTATATTAATTTCGAAACCAGCTCTGATACCAACTGACTAGAGTTGGGGGTGTTACAATATCTCTCTATTGACATCATTTTTTAGGATAAATTTTCATTTCTCACACCCTTTAACAGACCCATCCGAGCCTTTCATTTAGTGCCTACTAATTCAGAGGTAAGGAACGCCCAAACCATCCTGTGAGGCCCATGTTTTCTATTTTTATGCTACATGGAATGTCTGGAGTGAGGTGCAACAGATGAATGGTAATTAATTATCCTACAAGAACATCCACTGATTGTGGATTGAAACATTTGATATCCTAATTCTCTACCGTCTACCTTCTGCTTCATGTAAATTAAAAATCAAACTACACGCTGGATTCTATGGTTATGCATGCATGAAGTTATAAAAGTTTTAGTTGTGAGCTGGAGGTGGGAAAACCCACCAAGACACAGCCAAGAAGCTTAAGCAATCCACTTTAGAGGCTTGTCCACCAACTCTTATATAAACCCTTCATAAACAACAAAAAATTTATCAGAAAAATCTAACTCACACCTAAGGAAATAATATCACAATATCTCATTGGTATTTATCATCACATTGCTCTTATTGTTTCATTAAGAGACCTGCAATATATTGCACTCATATGAGAGGATAAGAAATGGGCCCCATATTGATGGGAAACAGTTGAAATGTTGGTGATGAATCTGGATTCTGGCAAGGCTGAATTGCACATTTGATGCCACTGATAAGTTAAATCACATCATAGTATCAAAGCATTATTTATCACTGCCCAACTAATATTGTTATTGTTACAAAATCTCCAATATGCTGATGTTGTGTGAAATGATGAGAAGTGGGTGCCAGGTAACTAGTACAACTGCAGTGATGATGAGGAGGATGAGGCTGACAATGATACAATCATGACATTATTAATAAACAATCAGAGAATAAAAAAGAAAGTCCCTTGCCTGTGCATCATCCACTGATTTTTGTAGCTGCCTCCACGCTCTTCCTCAACACGGATATCACTTGGGCTGGCTCTGGTGCTCCAAAGACCGAACTACCAGCCACAATACAGTTTGCACCTGCCGAAGCTGCAGCATCAATTGTAGAAGGGCCCAGGCCTCCATCTACCTGCGTGATTAATCATGTTTTGAATTCATTGAGACATGCCCCACAAATCACCCATTTCAGAGGTGACTCAGAAAGACCCCCCACAATTCCCAACGGAAGATTGAATGTTAGTTGAGAACAATCTTGGAAACATGTGTTTGATGGTGAGGACAGAGATTCTGTAATCTATCAAGTATTGACTCTACCATCAAGTTTGCAACACTAGAAAAAAATGACCCAACTTTTTAAGGCTTGAATGGCACATGCCACGATATCAGGTGTGTACAGGTGATTGGAATTTGGGACCATGCAAGAGATGGGCCCAATGTCCATGGCCATTTAAACTCATTAGCCTCTCTTCGCGTCTTTTCTCTTCATCTCTTTTTCTTCTTCAATCTCAAATGTCTAAGACTATCCAAAGACTAGATGATAAAAAAAGAAACAGTTAGCAATCCAGGTTCAGCAACCACAAGCCATCAAGTGGCCATAAAGTACATTTCGAGTAAATTTGGTTAAAAGCACACCCACAAATCAGATGGCTGGAATGCCATGCATACCAAATGTATAGTGAGTGCGAATTGGCATAGATGATGCTGCACCAGCTTGCTTTTTCCTGTACTAGTCACAGTCATTGAACATTGGGACTCTTGGAATGTCACCAGTCACTGGTGAGGTTCATAGAAGAAACATCCCAGATTGTTAAGACGTGGTATTGACTGCTTTAAACAATTTCCAGAAGAGACAGACATCACTGCAGCTGAAGAAGTTTATTACCTCTATATCAAGAGATGGGTACTTGTTCCGTAGTATGCGCACCTGGTCAACAGAAATATAACAATGATCATCAAAGCCGACAAAGGCAATTGGCAATTAACTGATTGAAAATGTACCCGAACCTTATCCATCATTACTGGCATGAACTTTTGGCCACCAAAACCAGGTTCCACTGTCATGACAAGCACCATTTCCACAGGATTTTCATCTTCAACCTTCGGCATATAAAACAACAAAAATATAAAAAATTCTGCATAAAATGATCCAGGAATTCATTAATTCTAATCCAAACCCTCAAGTCCATTACATTTATATTAACTTTCCCTTTTCTTATTCTCTTCCTCACTTTTTCTTTTTCTTTGCAATAAAAAAGTTAAAAAATCGCCTTCAAATTGATTGATCTTGGAAGATGTGAAGATAACCTGAATTCAAATTGAATGATTTTGGAAGATGTGAAGATAACCTGAATAACTTTCAAATAGAATATTTGAATGACTTCCAAACAGTATTCCTCTTTATTCTCTTTCTTCATTTCTTTTCTTTTCTTTGTATCTTTTTTTATTGGCTCCCAAAAAGTGACTTAGAAAGTGATGATCTTCACAGAGTCATGTTAGTTTTCATTGATCATTAAATGATCAACTTAGATATTGGCAGTCTGCCATTTGATCACATTTTTGTGGACCATTAACTGAACAACTACTCAAAATGAATTGCTTAAACTACAATTATCAGAGCCCACAAAACGGTTTAGACAGATCTGGTTTCCATCCTTGATAAAAACAGGTTATGGGCATGCTTTAGGCTTTCTTGACCCACCGCTAGCCTGCAAATATTTTACCTTTCAAAACTTATGTTTCATAGACAATTGCAAGAATTATAGAACTCCATGAGTCAATTAGCAAATCAGATATGATTGGTTTTTGAGAATCTGGAAAACTAAATTGAACTGGACAGACGAAGGGGAGCTGCATATCAGGACGGGCTGGCTAGATGGTTGATGTTACGTAGCAGCCCCTTATCAAATTCCACCAAGCAATTGTTAAAAATAAAATAAAATAATCCAACATTGAGTAATTGCAGAAAGCTATGATTACACTAGTAAAAGAAATTGAGCTTGCAGTAGCATTATGATATGGCCAGTGAATGAAGCAACCAATACCAGAGGAAAAACTTCTTCAATTGGAGTTCCAGGTTTTAGTGCCACAGCTGGTCGCATGCCCTTAGCTTTTATTCTTTTGATCACCTCTTTCCAATTATCTGCAACACGCTAACAAAGAATAGTCAACGAAACAATACTTCCATAAGCCGCAGCTGATAAATAACAAAGAAACACCAGAACATGCCTTTAGATGCCTCAACATGAAATGTAAAACCCGAAGCACCAGCTTTTCCAAGAGGTTCAACATAATCTAATGGATTTGTAACCATAAGGTGGCAGTCCAGATATGCCCTATACGGATAAACACAGAATTAGTTCCTAAAACTTTCTGTAAACTAAACTGAGATTCCAGGCAGAATGGGTGTGTGCAAAAGCATACTTTGTATGTTTCCTCAAGGCCTCAATAACGGGAGCTCCAATGGTGAGATTTGGTACAAAGTGCCTAGAAGTAGGAAAAAAATGTCGATAAGCACTGTTGGCACAACATGCAACAACTTGAAGAAGTGTTCGGCTGGGGTGATTTGGGGACGAAAATAGAAATAATGTCAACATAAAAAGAAGTGATACCGATCATAAAGTGAACAAAGACAAAATAGAAAGGCCTTTGGGATGAAAACTTAGAGGAAAATCATTAAAAAATATAAGAAATAATGAGGAAAAAGTAGGGTTGTTGGGAATGCATAAAAAAGAAAAAAATAGGGATAGTTAAATATTCAGAAAAAAGAGCAAGGGGAAAGGAAGATATCTTATCCTCCCCACTTATGATATCAACCAAACACATGAGAGCTTGTCTCTATGAATAATGGAGAACTAGCTTGGCCCATAGTTATCAAGCAGTGGAGTTCTTTCATTTTGATGAGATCACAGATGGGACATCAAGCATAAGCTTCTTTTTAGTACTCATCCTCCCTCATGTTGACCTTAGAATCATTCAACTTACTGTCTTAGATGTTCCATGTAGTTCTTATGGATATCACTCAGTCCTTTTGAGGTCAATTTTGCATATGCTTGTTTAGTTGTAATACACTGTTGTTTAAGAACCAAGATATCACATTTAAAAATCCCTTCCTGTGATAAAGTTCATCGAGAAAGCAGGTATAAAAAGCCTTAACCAATCTAAGTGCATCAGCTTCTCCCTCGTTTAGACATCAAAGAAGCATCAAGCTTCAAACAGGAAATCTTGCTAGGGATCTTCTCCATCACTGTGGGCACACCATCAGCAAGCTAGTATCTCGTCCTTTCGAATTCCAATCCCATCAAAAACTCAGATTATCTTCCACCCCTCAGTAACAACATTAAAAGTCATCTTTGAGGTATTTAGATGGCAGGTAAAATGTAAGGATCAGAGATTACAAGCGAAAGTGCTGAATTGTATGCTATAATTTGTATAACACAAGCTGAACTTCAAACAAAGTATCTGATGTATAACATAATTGGGATAATTTCTTACAGATGGTATAGATTGCATCCAAGTAACTTCCTACATATACTTCTACTTCCAACAAGGCATTTTAGTAATTGAAAAAAAGGAATGCAAGATCAATCCAAGATGTCAATTGTCAACATGGAAAAAAAAAGGACAAAGAGAGGTGTTAAAAATTCTTTGGGAAAGGATAAAGATATTACAGTGTAACTATCACCACATCACCTACCCATCCTGCAAATACAACAACGACAACAACTAATCAGCCTGTGAGAGATATAATAAGAACACAAATATGCAACAAAATTGAATGGGTGCATATTGAATACAATGTTTACTAAGTTGTATAACAGTGCAGTCGATTACCAATATAATTCTTCGATGATGGAGATATCACCCAGAATTTAGACGGAGAATGCAACGTTATTGCTACCAACCATCTTATTGCAATAAATTCAATGGTAGGTATTTCTTGATCAGGATCAATTATAGACACTCTATCAACCGTTTGCCCGCAAATGCAAATGACCTACTGATTCACCTTTCTCCACTCTCATTGGTTCAAGAATTTCCTTTCTTCTTTTTTTTCTCTTTTTTTTTTTTACCTTAATTCAGTCTAACCTGGCATCAAAATATTTCAAAATTCATTATGTATCCAATTTTTACAATGCAATGGCAACACTTTGACATCAGGATAGTCATTTTCCATCTTCTTCACTTCAATAATGTTACACTTCAAAAAATATGCAATATTTGGCAAGAAAGATGCTAATTTTACAACAACATTCAACTGTATAGTTGTTCATGCCAAAAGTACCAAGATGTTTCCTCTCAAGAGTCCATATTTCAGTAAGTGCATTTCCCACAATTCACACAATCATGGCAACTCCACCAGTGCACATAATGGTTACAAGCAAGCTAGCATACCATCCAAATCACTGACCCTAATCATTAAAGTCTCACATGCAGCAAATTTAACACATTAGCCACACATAACTGCCCAGAGGTAACTATCAATGGGCAATTAAAAAAGCTCGGGTGTTAAAACTAGACTGGTGAATTAATTATCCATTGACAGCCAAGGCTTAAACAGTTCATCCATATATGTTACTACGATTGGTTTATTTGATGAGCACTTGTTCCACACTAGCCATTGGTGATTGACAGCTTATCCTTACATTATATTGTATGCAACTGGTAGCATTCATAAGTTATTTCACTGGATTCGGATTTTGCTAGCATTAGGTGAACAGTACCCAGCAATAAACTGAATTTTTTGGTGATGACCAGGGTACCCAATTATCAATATTCAGTAACTACGAGGGAAAACACATTTTTTAGCAATGCACAGAACACTGTTGGCTCATAATTATGTGAAAAAAGAGTATAAATATTAGTTGTCTTTCATACCATAGGGATAATGATATTTGAATTTTATTAGATATGGATTTTGGTAGCATTGGCTGGATGACATGGAGGAAACCCAACTATTCAATAATTGACCATTAAAAGAAAATTAAATGTTTATAATCTTCTAGATTTGGATACATGAAAAGGGAAGAAAAAACTGTCTCCCCTTTCTCCTCTCTTTTATGGTGAATTCAGGATTTAGAAAAAGACATAGGAATGAGAAGGAAAACATGAAATATGAAAAGTGGAGAAGAAAAGAAATGATGTGATAGGATAGAGAATAATGATTAAAAATAAAGTAAATCAATATATAAGTTGTCTAGATGAAAATATGTGGTGTAATGGTTGGAAACATTAGTAACAATGTGAAAAGTGTAAGGTTGTTGAGTTATTTACATGTCATATCAATTAAAAGGACATGGATAAAGGAGGTCCTACCTCTTTTACCCATCACCAAACACAATTCAATGTAACATTTATCAATCCATATATCTTTAGCAATCTTACCTTTTTTTCTGTCATTACCTGTATTTCTAATCATCAATCATATCCTTTTCATCATTAATTCTATCCATTTAGTCTTTATCCGTCCAACATCGTTTCCTCCCATATCCCTTTTCTAAATTCTATTTTTTCCACCATTTGTCCTCCCTTTTTTTCCAAGTATTCAAACACCCCCAGCAAACCCATGTAATTTACTTGGAGTTTTACTAACATTGGTCAGATATTTAGCCACATTACCAGTTTTTCCATCCCAATGCAACTAACGCTGGGCTATACTTCCTCCACCCTTTTACAAATATTCAAACACGCCCAGCAAACACATTTGATTCTTTTGGGGTTTTACTGACATTGGACAAACGCTTAGCCACATAACCTGTTTTCCCCTCGCAAGGCAACTAACATTGGATTCTACTTTTTCCATCCTTTTCCCTCTCCCTTTTCCAAGTATTCAAACACACCCATCAAACGCTTTTTTCCTATTTTTGGGCTTTCCTATTTTTTCCCTCCGTATTTTTTCCTATGCAACTATCATTAATTTCCTATCCCGAGCCAATCTGTTTGATTTTTAGCTCTTTTCTATCGTTGAACAGACGTTTACCAACCAAACCTCTCTTTTTTTCACTGAATTGTAACAGTACTAGCTAAGACATGGTGCAGAAATCATGCGAGTGAGAATTGGCTGGTAAAAGAGAAATTCGAGAGAGATTGGAGCAATTACCATGATGTCCATGTGCAGCCAATCCGCGCCATACCGTAGCATGCGCTCGGCCTCCGATGCCAGATTGGCGAAATCGGAGGAGAGCATCGACGGAGCAATCTTCGCACTCACCATCTCGATTGACCAGCCTCGTATACTTCCCCTTTGTTTTGGGGTTGGTGGAGATTGGAGAAGGAGAAAGTCAGCAAACAGAGAGCAGTTGGGGTAAGGATGTAAAGATGTCCGACCGGTGGTTTAAATCTATTTATACGAGCGGAAACGGATTGTTTTAGAAAAGCATGAAAGTAGTTTGGAATTTGCAACCAAATGCCTTTTTAAATGTTTTGGTTGCAAGAGCAAGGAGTGGATATGCTCCCTGGCCTCTTTTTTTTCACATTGATTTATCCCTATTTGCTTTTAATAATTTTATTTTTTCCCCATTATTCATATTTTAAATCATTAAATTTATCATTTTCATCATTAATATTTAATTATATCTATTTTACCTTTTGTTGACTACTATTGTTTTTTAAATTATTTTCATATTCTATTTTTCTGCCTTTTAAGTTAAACACATGCAACAATAGCATTTCATTTTAAATATATATGGAGAGAGAGACTTTGACCACCATTTACCCACATGCCCTGTTTTCCCTTGGAGATGCAACCGTTTTTTTTTTTTTAAATAATCATTTTAGGATTCACTTAATGCATAGGATACTAGAAATACTTCCTATTTTGACAAAACAAATAAAAAAATCTTGAATTAGTTAATTTTAGAATATTGATGGTGAATTTGACGCACCTTCTAATAATTGTTTTTGAAACTTCTAGCCCCACTTTCTTACTTGGTAGGAAGAATTTAGATTTACAAATTCTTCTTTTCCATCAATAATTGAGTAGTCTTTTTTACAGCCTTGACCTTTAATGAAATAAAAAATGAATTCTTCAAAAAGATAATAAATGGATGTAACATATGCTTACTACTCCTACTGTAATAATCATATTTTTCTTGACATTATATATATATATATAAATCATTACAATATATTTATTTTATGACTAACACCTACTATATCATCTGCATCTCAATTTTCGTTTCTATTTGCTTGATCCTCTCAAAAGAAGCTTTTCTATAATTTGAGAGTAGATTAAGGGTTCTGATTATTTATCCTTGTGGGCATGTGATGTGAGCTGTAATGAATGATTAAATGTCATGGATTAGTGGGTGGCTGTGGAGGGAATATGAACTTCAAGAGGAAATAGTGGTTGGTGGATTAGTCAAATGAGGTGGGTGGGATGGTGGGAAGGATCTTTTGCCCTTTGAAAATTTATCTTTGACTCCCATCAGCCTTGGCACATGAAACGGGTATTCAGCATCTACAGGGAAAGTAAAGAGGATTAGAAATTTAAAATAAGAGATTAATGGTGCTCAAAATGTTCATAATTTTAAGCCACTGACTTAGAAACAGTAAATTCTATAATTAAGGTCTGTTAGTGGATTGGTAAATGACTTCAAAAAAATTAGGAGATAATGATTAAAAGTATATATAATAATATCAAAAAATAAGATTTATTTAGGCAACAAAATGTTCCATCCTTGTTCATGTTTTGACCAAATAGCCCTATTTTATGGGTTAAGTTAGAAATGAATGAAGCCTACAGAGTAGGGTTTTGAGTGTAGATCTTGGCAAATAAAAAAAGACATTAAATATTTTGCATCATTATGTTAAATAAAGATATATCGATATTAATTAAAGAAGGGTTGGAACAGGAGAAAAAAATTCCCAATTCTCAAACATACCTTATAAATGATGTGGCAAAAATAAAGAGTGGTCCAAATCTTCAAAACTTGTGGGCTTAACTTTATTGTTGTACCCCATCAGTGAGTTGGCACTTATTTTGCAACCCTGGCAGCATTTACAAGAAAGAAACAAATCATTGGTGCTTGGATAGATGGAA
>JAYJMB010005425.1:0-11986 GCA_036873735.1 Pouteria campechiana
ATATAACAGAAGGGATATTTATTCATGCGTCATCTTCATTTTTCACATACAAAAATATCCAAACTAACCATCCTATCTGTCCCCATTCAAAATATATTACAAAAATTACATACTCATTGGATTATCCACAAGTACATGTTGATATAAATGACATCTACAATGCTCGGTTTGAAATAAATATCCTAAGTCACAAAAAATTAGTTTGAACTTCACGTTGCATAAGATAAATATTCAAAATCCCCGCCCCATGGATGACAGAATAGACACAAACACACGATGTGTCAACTTTATGAAACTCCCTGCCCTGCTATGCCTTTGTAAAATTTGATTTGAAAATTTTTCCAACTATCCTTTTATCCAAGCCTCCATCCTAACTGTTAAAAGTACTTAGGCCCATGCCATACCCTTTTCATTTTTAGATATTTCAACGCCTCAGGAAGGTCCAAATCAGCCATCATACTTGTGCCTGCTCAGATCTTGACAGATTAATTCTATCGACTATCTCCCTCATCATAAAAAGCCTGTCACCACTACATCCTTCTACGCTCAAACCAATCATTTTGACTGAAATTGCTCCCTAGAAATCGTGCCTAGGCTCTGATACCAAAATTCTTTCTTAATATAGCAAAATATTTTTCTATATAGAGTGTTTTTTATACTTAATTTCATATTTAGAACAATCAGCAAATAGTCTAGAATATAGAGAAGTAGAATTAAGCAATACACTATTCAATTGCATAATTAGACTCAGAGAAATATCTTATGATATTGCATAAAAGATAAAACAACAAGATGCTGGAGGTATTATTCAACAAAGGTATGAAGTAAGAAGGGACAGGAACAAAGGGGAATCAAGTGTATCTCATTGAAGAAATTCTCTGGACCCATGCTATGCTGAGAGATCAGAACTTGATGGTCCTGATGATCATTCTGATTCTAGTATCTAAGGAAAAGGAAAAATCATATCAGTTGTGTGTAAAAAACTGCCAGTGTTTGCTTTGGTAAATCATTGATTTGATGGGTGAAAACGTGGATGGGAATCATTCTCAAACATTAAAGTCTTGAAAGAAGTTTTGGAGAATTTCCTTTTTCATTATCAATCTCGTGTTTGGTCCTTTTGGAGCCTGCACATCCTCAAGAAACAGTCAGAACATTCAGATTAATGAATTATGCAAATTCAGCCTTTGCTGATGCATTAGTCACAGGAATAAAGTGTGCTTACTCGAGTTGAAAACTTAAAGTTAACAATTGTTACAGAGTTATTCGTCCATACACAAACTTGGTTAGAGTAAGTGGCTCAGAACTGTTTACCTTTGCAAACTTCTATGAGTAGCTGTTCTTCCATGGGATGTTTTCTTGTCATAGATCAAACACACAGATACAGTAATGAAGTTGTCGTAGACCAACTGCAGAGATCTGGTTCTGATCACCAATATATTAGATACATCTCTTTCTAGCAGAGGAGGCCAGGGGACTCGGGACTGTCTTTGCACTGAAGATGGCAGATTAACTGTCAGTACTTCGTGTGAGGTAATAAAAAAAAGTATTGTTCTCAGGTGAGGTGTTTCCTTGTGTAAGAAGCAATTAAACGCATCCTGAACTTTTGATAATTGACTGACAAAACAATATGTATTGATCCATATACAGTGAAATTAGAAGGATCAAAAGATTTGATATTTGCTAGTGTTTTCTTTTCTATTTAGCTTATCCAGTGGCCCTCTTAGAATTTCCTGGCATCATTCAATTATGACGCTGCCTAGTGGCTAGTCCTGAAATATCCTATAATAATATTCCACAACAGACTTCTAAGACTCCCAAAGAAGACTACTTTGAAGGACTTACCCATGCCCAAACAACTTCTTATGTCCATGAGCAATGCACCTGACAATTCTAATCCAATAGAAGGCTTGAAACTCAAGCATGCACCAAGTTTGTAAGAATGTTTACTCTTTTTCGTTTTACCTTAACTTTTAAGGGCAAGGAACACAATTACTGCTTAACCTTGGACAAATGGCACATTTATTTCTACCAGCTGAATTAACTGGTAGGATTTCTTCCGCTACTGTCTTTTTAATGACAGGTAAATCTTTAAATAGTAACATTGAGCCAAGGATATGCAACATAATTATGTCACCTTGAAAAGATACATTATATGCTCCACAATTGGGCTATGAACCACATATTCTCTTAATAGAGCCTGTAATTTTTGTTCACAAACAGAGCTCAAAACAGATTCAGAACAGATGAAAATTCCATGTGCAAAGAATGTCAAAACTGGTGTATTAATGTTCTAATTTGAGATGGTTTTGGAATGTCAAAACTGGTGTATTGGGGTTTCGGAGCACTTTCTACCCATAGAGGATCATGCTGGACCAATGTTCTGAAACTGAACCATTGGTCCATCTGTCGGAACTGAAATTTGAGACATATCCATTTCTTAAAAGATCATATGCTTGGAAATAGAGTACAGGTTAGAAATGACATGACCTGTGAGCATGAATTCTTATCCATGATAATGCTGTGAACAACCATCTTGGGAGCCATGATCCTCAAAATGGTAATCGCTTTTGTTTAATGCCATAAGCATGGAGGGGTCTAGGTCAAGGCGAGGGAACAACAACTTAAGACGGAAAGCATCAACCCCATTCAAGTAGTAACGGAAAAGGCGCTTTGCCCTAATAAATCCAAGACGGCCATACAAAGCAAGCGCACCCTTGTTTGTGACTTCTGCTTCAAGTGTTACCTATAAAAATGTAAAATGACAATAAAAAGCATCAGGGAAATTTTGAACCATATACCAAAGTTAAAGGCTCCATGATAGTAGGGTATACCTCCTCACATCCTGAATTCATCATCACTTGAATAGATCTAGTAACAAGTTCTGTAGCTGCAATATTAAGAAATTTGAGCATAAAAAGCTAGATATGAAAAAGCATAATTCATGGAAAATATGATGTGTCCTGAAGTAAATACAGGCAGGTAATAGTTCTAGGCCATTTGTTTTGTCAACTGAATGAACAATTCACACAAAAAAAGAAGCAAAGTTTGATTTCCGACAAGGAACAGCATCTAAAGTGGCCTAATCTCAGCATCTATTTAAGGAACATCAGATGTTTGAGTTTTCTAAATGGCCAGCTAATATTCATGCCAAGTTTCACATTACTTCTTTAAAAGACTGTTTTAGTATGGCATTATTTCTTAAAAAGAGTGTTTTAGGATAGTGCTTTCTGGGAAGAACTTTACAAAGGCTGTTAGGAATACTAATTTGATATTGAGCACTTTGCATTGAATAGTGAAAGTAAAGAGGATTTTAATTGAATTCATTTTAAAGAGTTTATAAGAGTAGAAATGCCAAATAATGATATTGCCAAAAAGATTATTTTGACAATACCTATGCTTTCCTAAAGTTCCATTTTCAAGGGATCTGAGGAAGTAGCCTTTTTCCATTTTAGCTTGGTAAGTATCACATGGTCCAAACTCCAAAGTTTACTTAAACCCTAGACCTTTCAACACATGCATGCTAGCATCAACCACTAGGATGTCCAAGTTATGACAAGCACACAACTTTGCATGAAGTTGGTATATCTATCACAAGCCATCTTTTCATTTTAATAATACAGGGATACCTAGGTCGCTCACCCAGCAAAAGTGAAAAGGCACTATGCAAGGACTAATCTCTTAGCAGATAAGCACTAACGGGATGTTTGGATGCATTAACAATGCAGGTGCATTACCAATACACTCTTCTCTACACACCTTTTTTGAGTGATTTGACATCTTAACTACCATGAAAACCTTACTTTTTCCCAATATTACCTATATTTTCAATCATTTCTCTTTACTTTTTCATTAAAAATCCTATATTGCTGATGTCATCCCTACACTTTTCTAATACACTCCCCTTCCTAATGCGCTCTATCCAAATGAAGCCTAAGATAGCGACTCAATCACAAGTCACAGAATTCATGCTGTAGCACCCCACATGGAAGATGCTATGATTGGCTAGTCGCCTATTCTAATGGGCTGGCCTAAAGTGTGACAGATCTATTAGTTAGAATGTTATGCAATTCTGGTTTGACACAGGCACCAAGAATATGAATCAACTGGGTATGCGGACATAATGGCTGAAACATGATGAAGTTGTGCCACCAAGGAAATTCCAATGATGCTTGTAGCAGAGACAAATCTTAATGGATGCCAAACATGACCAATGTTCCATAATTTTAGACAGAGAAACAACTATATTTGAAATATAAGTGCAACTCATTAAACAATATAACCAAAGGACATGACACAAGGCTTGGATTATAGGAATGCAAATAAATGTATCAAAAGGGATAAATGCTAATGCATCAAACTGAAGGAGGACATTTCCCTCTAATCTCTTATGCGATCAGAAGTAAAACAAAGAATCAAGAGGAGTCACCATTGACCCAATTTGTAAAGGGGGATTAGACCCTATTCTCACTCCACAAAACTGATCCATGACAAACATGGATTATCTACGAGGAATCTAAGAAGTAAAAAGGCCTTTAATAGGTGCTTATTTCATAGTTGAGCATTGACAAAAAGAAAAGCACAAGAGGGATGGTTGAATCTGGAGAGTAATTTCAGATGGATTGGAAAGATCTCAGCATCCCTTTCGCTTTCAGCATTGGAAATGACGGCATCCCTATCCTTTTAGGGAGAGCTTTAATGGTGGCCCCCATAGCTTTTCTCTTCATCCAGTGGTGGACATGCTCCCTGTAGGGTGATGATGATTCTCTAGTTGGGGAGGAAAGTTTAAAGAGGTTTTTGGAGAGAGAGCTTTAATGGCACCCCCATAGCTTCTCTCTCCATTCAATTTTCTCATGATGCTTCTCTAGTGCAAGAGGAAAATCTAAAGAGGTATGCCAACATAGCTTTTTGCTTTTCTCTTCATCCAATGGTGGACATGCTCCCTGTAGGGTGATGATGATTCTCTAGCTGTGCAGGGAAGTTTAAAAAGGATTTTGGAGAGAGAGCTTCAATGGCACTGCCATAGCTTCTCTGGCTAAAGAGGTATGCCCCCATATCTATTCACATTTTCACCTTCTCCGCCTCTACTTTGTAACTCTTATTTTCCTGCTAGTTCGGTGTTTAACTTTTGCATTTAGCGCTCGCTCTCTCTCTCTCTTTCTCTCTCTCTCTCCTTTTCTTTGGCTTCTCTCATTTATTGCCTCTCTTTTATTTTGTTTTATCTTTTTATTCGAAATACCATTAATACCTCATTTAAACTCCTCCTCCCCAATTGAATCCAACAATTTCTAAAGGTCTGAGGACACTACAAATTTGGGGAATTCTGAAATTCTGTGCCACCCCTTGGTTCTCGTGTAGGGGAGACTTTACTCTCAGGGCTAAGCAATTAGTCTCTTATTGAGTAGTTAGATTGTTCTCACCTGTACTTTCATGAGTGTATTGATGTAGCCTTGGTACTTTAGATTTTATCTTATTGAATACTGCAAGCATTTTCTAAATACCAGAGTTAAATATAGTTAGGTTTGAACATGTAGAGCTTTCTCTTCTCCAAAGGAGGCATTTTTACTGGCAGTTTTTTGATAATTGCAGAGAGGTAAGATCTGTGTTATAGCGTCGAGTCAGAACCAGTGCTTACCATTTCGAAAATTTCGAGCGAAATTTTGCCAAAAATTTTGAATTGGTGTCCTAGCGAAATGATCTCACCAAGGAAATGTGATTAAGTATACAATTAGGAGAAAATTTTAAAAATTTGGGAAAATTTTCAAAAATTTCCCCAAAACCTCGAGAGAAACCAAATTTCTCGCCGATATTTTCATAAGGGGGGAAATCTTGCCCCCTTTGTGACTGTCCGAAGCCTACCAAAATCTTCCCCAAAACCAATTTCAAAACCTCCAATCAACATTTGCAAAAAAAAAAAAAAAAAAAAAAAGAAGATTCAAAAGGCTGATTGGAAGCATGGCTATCGACGCCTAATCCCCCTGTTCCCCAACTGAAATTAATTTTTTCCTTTTGAAATCAACAATTGATGTTTCGAAATCCATTTTCAAATAGATTAACATTGATTTGGGGGCTTGAAATCGATGGGAAGAGGAGCAAGATACTTCCATCTCACCGACGACGTGCTGCAGTTCGCGATTTTGCGACTTGAAGGCTTCAAATCGACTTCCCTTGCTTTAAAATCATGAGTGGAGTGGTTGAAAACAGCATTTGAGCAGATTGGGAAGGAGAATATCGATCGAAGCTTGCTATGGGAGGCATTTAATGTGCGCAACAGGTGTTTTGGGAAGGTTTCCCCCATTTTTAGTGTGGATTGCACTTTGATTTCTATTTGGGATGAGTGATTTCTTCCATCCAAAGGTATGAGATGGATTTTTTATTTTTGTATTTTTTAAATATTTTTGGGGGCAAATGCATCTTTTATGCAAATAATTTGAATTTGTTATAATTTATTAGTGTTTTATTTTTTAGATTTTTCATCTTGTAAATTAAAATAAGTTGTAGATTGGATATTCTATTTAAATAAATTCTAAAATATATGAAAACTAATTATTTTAAAAAATTATTTTATTTATAAAATATTTAATAACAATAAATAATAAATAAACATGTTGTTTCTCATATAATTATTTCATGGTTTCTTTCTTGTCTTTATTTATAGATTCAATATGTCAAGCTCAAATACTGAAAAAAGAGGTAAAACTAAGCCACAAGATATTGCTTGAGAGCATGGAAAGCCGGTGAAAGGGTATCCAAATGAAGCAGAGTGTAATTAATGTGGTCAGAAAATTAAATCTGGGGGTGTTACAAGATTGAAGGAATATTTAGCTGGAGTGTACAAGAATATTAAAAATTACTCTAAGATATCCCCAGATGTCAAAAATTTGGTGAAGAGAGTTTTATTACCAGTAGGGGTGCAAATCAAGGCGGGTTGACCTGGACTCGTGCCTAACCCGACCCTATTTGGCATTAGGTCGGGACAATTTTTTGCTTGCCAGCCAGGTCGGTTTAAGAAATCTAACCTGAATTGAAAATCCAGGTCGAGACGGGTCAAGGTATGCCCCATTTCTATTCATGTTTTCACCTTCTCCTCCTCTGCAACTCTTATTCTTCTGCTAGTTAGGTGTTTAGCTTCTACATTTAGTATTTAGTATTCTCTCTTTTCCTTCTTTTCTTTGGCTTTTCTCACTTACCCCATCACCTTTATTTTGCTTCTTCTTTTTACCCACACTACCATTAATACCTCCTTTAAAGCCCTTCTTCCAATCTGAATCCGACCATTGTTGTTAAAGGCACACCTAGGTGCAACTCTAGCGCCTTGCTCTATCTAGGTGAGGCGAGATTAAACAAGCACAAGGAAGGTACAACAAGGTGCGCTTTTTTTATCGGGCGCAAAGGCATGTGTCCGACTTCTCTTTTCAAATTGGCGTGTTAAAATAAAAAAATAAAAACAAAGCTTCTCTAAGAAGTTGTCTTTGTATTCAACCATTAGTCGAAACCCTTTTTTCATTTCGACAAATAGTTGTAGACAAACAATGCACAAAGAGGGGGGAGGGTCATTGACCGCACGAATTGAGGAAGAAGAAAACCTCTTGATCGATCGACTCTTAGGTATGTTGTTTTTGTTTTTTGTTTTTTGTTTCATTTCGCTTTTTTTTACAGTTTTTCTTCAATAACTTCTCCCTTCATCCCTTTTCTTCTATTTTTTGTCTTCCAACTTCTCCCTACTGTCTTTTTTCCCCCGCGTTTTTCTGTCTCTTTTTTGTGTCCGATCGCCATTTCTTATATTTTTTCTTTTTCTGGTCATTCCGTTATTATGAGCCTGCAACTTCTTTTGTTTTTTCTTTTTTCAGTTGTTCCATTACTGCAAGCTTACAATAATGTATATAAAAACGCATGCAGTTTTTTTTCTTGTTGGGTAGCCTTTGTCTTTGATTCTGTTTTTTCTATTGCCTACAACAGATGCAGATGTGTACTATTTGAACCAATGTTTGTCTCAGAAATGAATGGAATCATGGATTGGGCAAAATATCTTTTTTTTTTCGATTTTTCAATAGCATGCAGTCTCGATCTTCCTTTTATTTATTTTGCTGCCCATTACAATTTTTTATTGGTATCTAACCATTCTAACTAATTTATATTTGTCTAGAAATGCCTTTTTATTGTTGTTTATTTATTCTTGTTGTTTACTAGTATTTTTGCCCTTTATAGTTTATATTGATATATTTATTCTTGTTGTTTATTGGTATTTGGTATTTTTGCATTTACATTTATTTAGAAATGCTTTTTTGTTGTTGTTTATTAGTATTTTTTCCCTTTATAGTTTGTATTGGCATATTTATTCTTGTTTTTTATTGGTATTTTTGCTACCCATTATTTATTCTTGCTGTTTTTTTTTTAATGCAGAGCGGCAGAGATAGTTGCCCTATTTGTTGATAACTTGATATCTAAATTTCTTATTTGAACTATAATAATCGACCATGAGTAATGTGAAAAAAGACCCTGCTTGGAAATATATTTATTTGGACAATCTTCAAGATGTAAATGCAGTCACTTATATATTTTGTAAAAAAGTGACACAGGGTGGTATTTATAGGGCTAAACAAAATTTAATTGGTGGGCATAGAAATACAGTTTCTTGTAAGAGATTCCCTAAACATGTGAAAGACGAACTTAAGAGCATATATGCTGATAAAAAGGATGAGAAGGAGCAAATGAATTTAGTTCTAAATTTTGATATGGATGTTTTTAGTAAAGATGAAGATTATGGTATAGTAGAAGTCATTAATCATGGAAAAAAAGAATCTAGATTAAGTGGAAGTAGTAGAGTGGGTCCACAAATGAAGAAACCAAAACAAAAGGGACCCATGAATGCATATTGTACGCCTAATCTTGAGGAGGCGGCGGAAAAAAGGAAGGTAAAAAAAAAATAAGTAAACAACTATTTGTGAAGTTTACAAAAAAGAAGCAAAAAAGCATGCATGTAAACAATTCGCACAATGGATGTATGATGTAGGGATTCCATTTAATGTTGTCAAGTATGACAATTTTGCTGCAATAAGAGAAACATTTGGGTAATATGGTCTAGGAATTAAGCCCCCTAGTTATCATGAAGTAAAGGTCATTTATTGAAGGATGATAAAGAACATACACAAAATTTAGTGAAGAGTTATGAAGAGGAATAGGCAAAATATGGATCTTCTATGGCAAATGGGTTGAAAGATAAGAGAGAGAGAACATTAATTAATTTTTTGAAAAATTGTCCTAGGGGGACAATGTTTGTAGAGTTTATAGATGCTTCTTCCTTCATCAAGAGTGGGGAGAAAATGTTTGAACTTTTCGACAAGTTTATTCAAAAAATTGAGCAACCAATATAGTCCAAGTGGTACTTCAAATATACTAATGGCAGATATAAGAATAAACATCTCATTTTATTCTTATAGATATTTATCTCTTGAGTCTTGATTTATCTTATATATTTTAATGATCTAATCAATTATATGCATTTTCTTATATGTCTTTTAGGAAAGTTGTTAGAAGCCAAATACCTTCATTTGTATTAGTCACCGTGTGCTGCCCACTGTATAAACTTAATGTTAGAAAATATATGTAAGTTATCTACCTTTAATCTAGTGTTCGCAATTTCGCTGAAAGGAGAAATTCTGCTAAGTTAAAAAGGAGAAAATTTCGCTAATTTCAGAGAAATTAGCGAAAATTTCGCTGAACTATTTTGCTAAAATATAAAAAAATTAAAAAAATGTAGAAAAATTAAAAAATCTTGGATAAAATTTCATAATAAATCATGATAAATCTGAATTCATTTAGAACAAAAAACATCTCTTTAAATGTCAATACATATGACATAAAGGAAACATACCAATGATGCAGAAGTAGATAAATTAGATAATCACAATACCTAAATGAGAGATCTAGGTCATAGAAAATTGTTAAACATATGCATATAGTATGAAACATATTATCACCATACCTTACCACCAAAGAAAAAAACTTGTAGCCTCGTTAATTTCATCATCGTCATGGTCATCTTCCATTACTTCCAGCCAATGACTATAGAAATCACCTGCATATATGTCATACTATGTAGTGAAAGAAGATGAAGATACTTCGATTCCAATATTCGAATTGTATGGTATCTGGCCATAAGATTGTTGAGGATAATATTCAGATTCTCCAAAATAAGATTGTTGAGATTCTTGAGAATAATCCCCTCAACATAATAGCCATAAGGTGTATACCCACAACTAGACCCCTGCTCACTACTATCCATACCAATAGAGGAAGCAGTCATACTATCCACCAAGTCATCTTCTTTTGTAAAAGCCACTTTTTTTTTACTCCCATACTTCCTCACATAGGATCTCATAGGCTGTCGTGCACCATAATCTTCATTGTGCGTAACATGCTGGAAGTCAACTTCTGTTGTGAATGGACTAAGAGGCCTTTGGCTACTTGAAGTGTCACCCATATCACCACCACCACCACCACCACGATCACCACCATCATTATCCTCATCATCATCATCACTACCACAACAACTTTTTGTTCTTGAAGAAGACTGTGTGGTTGATTGAGTAGTGCTTTCAGATCTTATCAGTAGATCAAAGTCATCTATTAGGGTTCTCTCCTCCTCCAATATTCTTTGTACATTTACCCCTTGTTCACGAGCTATATTAGTAATAGTAGGTTCTGGCCCTCCATTTACAGTATTTAAATCATTGGACCTTAGCCACTCATATAAAGGGTCCTCTCTTTCATCATCTTTCTCCAAGTAAGCGTAATGTTTTATCATCATTAAGTCCAATGAATCTTTAGGAGAGCAAGCAGCATATTATAATGACAAAATACCAAATCTTGAAGCTTCTTATATACCAACTTGTTTCTTCTGCATGTATGAATCAAAGAAAACGTATTCCAATTACGCTCACATGGGGATGAAGATATCGTCTGACTTGGTAATCTACATGCCAATAGTCTCAGATTTGGTGTTTCTGTCTCATAACAATTCCACCATTCACCTATGAAAGAAAATTTGGATTTATCGGTAATTTAAAATAAAAAAGTAGACAACATATTATTAAATCACTTTCATTTATTTACATGGTATTGCTTTGCTTCTTGATTGAATTGCTACATTCATCCCAAATATCCCCTTGGCATCTTGAAAGTACATCAATTATAACATTGAAGAAAATAAATATTATCAATATACATTTCTTAATCAACAAACTATCATTGAAATGATATAGGTATATTGACTTGTATGGAATTACCTCACTTACAAGATCCCCAACATTGGGATTGTTAGGAAAAAACTTTTCAAACACTTTAAAAATCGAGGTGCCAAGCTGGGCATCTTGACCTACATGCCGCTCATAATGATACTTGGGATTGAAGTAATAAGCTACAAAAATTAGAATTTAAGTTAGTTATTGTAAATAGAGAAATTTTATACATATTCGATGAAACTGGACTTATTAAATCATATACTCACCAACAACATGTAGGGGATGATTTAGCATACCCTCTAACAAGCTTCTATAATCTGCAATACCCAATCTAAACCCTTGGGATTGTTCTCTTTGATTGCTTGCATCATAAAACAAATTGACTCATACAAGGAACCCACGGATGGATATATATCATTATCCACTATCCTTAGAACTCGGTAGATATATTCTATTATGCCCAATACCCATCTCACACAATCACAAAATGTAGCTGTCATAATAATATCTATTATTTTCTTCCCCTCTGCCGTCTTTTTATTTTTTGAGGCCCACCATTCATCCAACTTAAAAGCTGTTGTGAGGGCTTGATGAGCCTTGTACAAGCTTTCCAGTGCAATATAAGTTGTAACATTAGATCAATACAATGTGCAACACAAGAGGTCTAATTAAAAGAGTATTTTTCTTCCAATGTTTTTCCAACTTTTTTATAGGCACTCTCACTATCAGTAACAATCTGCACCAAC
>JAYJMB010005426.1:0-11985 GCA_036873735.1 Pouteria campechiana
ATATATACATACTGAGTCAATGCGGCATGCGTACACGTAAAACATCCATATTATCTCGTTAATGAGGTTTGAATTAGAAGTGCAGAGGCAATGTATGAAAATAAATGCTTTCACGTAACAGATATGGTGATCAGGTCAATTGATCGACAGCTAAATCAACACTGGGGGACCCACAACAGGGCCATGTATGTTCTAGAGGTGCCAAGAAAAGATTGTAGTTTGAATGACGAAATTTAGAATAATTAATTCCTCATGACGTAATTGACATGGCATGCCCTCCTTGACTAACGAACTCACAGGGAAATCAGGATTTTCCACGCTGTTGCGTCACCTTTTAGAAAGCCATGATGCAAGGGCCAAATCTTGGTAATATTTCATGTTGAGTCTTATCTATTCCACACGTAGAAGTGTGGCTAATCGGCTCAGAATTACATTTTGACATGATAACCTTGAAAATCCACTTAGATTTCTTCGTTTTTCGCACAGTGCCGATGGCTCAGTTTATTCCCAATTTTTGTTCTCCCTTACAATCAAAGAAAATTATAAACGCCCGTGGTTTGCTGAAAATCAGGACTTTGCACCCGTTTCACACTCATATATGTCAATGGACTATGGCAAGAAAATCAAGCATGATTTCTAGAATGATTGAAATATTTTTCTAGATAAGGTCCATTGACCAGGAAAAATCTCAAAACTTGAAAATGAGAAAAGATGATTTATTACGAATATCATTAATAGAAAACCACGCTAATAATAATTCTTTTATGATATTTTGTTTACGTTATTTGAAGCAATGTTATTAAAACCAGTTCTGAGGTTAAACCGGCCAACCATATGGTTTACCGACCCAGCTGGTTCAATCTACTAGTTTAATGGAATTAACCGATTTAATATATTTTTTAAAAGGTTAAAAATAATATAGCACAAATCCGAAAATTTAAACCATACTTCTCAATCTAAATACATGAATATTTCACCACTAGTTGATATTACATTAATAATATAAAAAACTAGATAAAACCAGACTAGACCAATTAGTTCACCATTCACGGTTGGACTCGTTGAACCGTCCAGTTTAACTTAGTTTAATAATATTAGTTTGAAGTTATCATAAAATAAAATTGGGATTTTTTGCAAATATATATATAGTTTCATCAATATTGCAACTCTGTTACTTTTATTTTAAGAAATTACGAATATATCTATGATGTTTGACATAAATTACAGGCATATTTATATTGACACTATTAAAGTTCTGCCCTAATTAATTAAAAAAATTAAATACTTAAAAATTCCTTCAAATAAATAAACAATGTAGGTATAAATTGTTAAACCAAACTTTGACATAGTAGTTAGATTGGAGATGTAGGAAACCGGATCAGGTTGTGGTTTACGCCGTATCAAAACATTTCGGCTACCTAATCTAACTTTAGCCATTGTGGGAGCTAGAAGCATCCCTGTACCAAACTAGCTTAGCCTATCTTTTCGTCAATGGTGTAAATATAGACATACATTATCTAGTATGGCTTAATCTATTTATAAAATAGAGATAAATTAATAATTACAAAAAGTAAAATTGAAAATTTCCTAATTTGTTGAAAATTCCTAAATCAACTCACGTACATAAATTAGTCAAACTAATGCAATGTAAGAACTAAAATAGAACTCATTACCCACATGATCACTAAATCCAACCGAATTTTACATTCGATTTCATACACAGAACCAATTCGGGTCTAATTATCTGATTTTATGAGAACAAATTTCGGTCGAATAGGCTAGTTCAATTATCTGATTTTATGAAAATCTCAAATCAGATAATTAGATATAAATTGCTCAAATTATTGCAAATTAATAGCAAAAGTATTTATAGATCAATATTACAACTAAGGCATATATTTTAATATATGTGGATCTTGCCAAAGTATGACCCGTTTTATAGATCAATATTACATCTAAGGTATATTTTTTATTAATATACTATATCTTGCCCAAGTTAGCCCCATTTTATAGATCAATATTATATCTAAGATATATATTTTAATTTATATACAAGATCTTCCTAATTTGGTCAAATTCGATGACTTGACAAAGTCGTCAAATCAACCATATGCTAAACACTTGTTTGATTCGATAGTCATTTTACAGATCTATATTAAGGCACTTATTTCATTTTACATAATGGATCTAATAATTCATTAGCATCTAACGAATTTAATCTCCAAGCCATTTTAATTTAGTCAAGATTTCTTAACCATCTTTAATGACATATTTTATAGATCAATTTTAAGGCACTTATTTAATGAATATGTGGGTAGCCGATGGAACCAATGTTGGTCCCGTTCAAGTGGTAGCTCATAAGGGGGGAAGGGGTGAAATGAGTTTTTAAAAATTATGGCTAAATAACATTGCAGTGCTGAAATTAAAGAAAATTGTGTAGCACACTAACAATGGTACTTTTTTTAGTGGTTCAGCCCAACTTGGTATCTATTCCACTCTCTGAGTTAGCCTTTTTACTTAGGTTCCATTAATACTTGTTAGTTTTCCTAAGCTTACCAACAAACTTTTAAAACTGCTTATTTTCAAAGCTTATCAACAAACTTTTAAAAATACTCAGCAAGTCTCCCCACTTATTGTAATCAACGATGCAACAAGTAAACCCCTTGCTTGATATAATAAATAACAGAAAAGATTGTATACAGATGTGCCTCTTACTTAGGCTGAATGTAAAAAATTAAATACTAAAGTAATAAATGTTATACATTTAAGCACAAGTATTTCACATTCTAGATAAGCTGCAAAGGAATAAGCTTTGAATGTTATTCTGAATGTCGAGTAGTGGAGTTGAAAGAATGTTGGAAGAAAACTTTAAGTTTGAGTAAATACTCTCTTTGTTCATTTGATGGCTTGTCTTGCTGTTAGAATATCCTTGATAACTCTTTTATATTAGAGTTCAAATTATGCTCATTATGATGGGTGGCAAGCATTAAATGCGAGGGAACATTCAAAATTTCAACAGTTGAGTGTGTTCCCGTTGCTTCGGATCGTTTGAAGCAAGGACCTTGGCATGTCCGGAACAACGGAGAATAGTCGTGAGTGCTTCTTTAGAAATTTTGAAGTCATCACTGCCTCATATTGTCTAAAGCATACTTTCAGCATGTTTAAAGGGACGGAAAGGGATGCTTTGCAAATGACTCGAACTAACGCCTTGAAATAGTGCTTCAACATGTCTGAAACAATAACTTTAGACCATCTAAAGTGGCATGAGTCCTTAGCTACACGCCTTTGAACTTCATGACTTCTGATATAGCTTGGGAACGTTTGAAGGAAAGCTTTAGCATGTCTGAAGCTGACCTTCATAACATCTGAAGTTCAAGACTTAATTGATTTCTGAATGCTTCTCATTTGTATCTTCAGTGATGTGTTGTAAGCGTGTTTCAACATGTCTTAATTGGCATTGAGCTTTTAGCATTGTGGCTTCATGCTTTAGCACTTCAGGAATGCATTGCTTATATACTTTAGCAGGTCTGAAGTGTCGTTAAGACTTTAATGCTAAGGTTTCATTGCTTCAGTACTTCTGAAGTGAGACTTTAGTTCGTCTGAAGCTTCCTCCTTCGTGCTTTATCACGTCTAAAGCTACTTTCCGCACATCTAAAGTAGTCTTTACATTTAAACCTTAGCGACCCTTTGTATTTACTTCAGCAACATACTTCAGCATTTCTGAACCACATTTGAAGTTCTTATTTGATGCCAGACATATCCTTCAACTGTAGATTTGCCTTGAAGCTTGGAGTCTGACTTTTGAAACACTTCTAAAGTTGTTCCAGACTTAGATCTTGTGTAACTACAACCTTCATTCTTCAGAATTTTCCGAACTTCTTTTCATACTGAGTTTGTTCCTCATGATTTCAAATGTGTCTTATTATGTTTGAAATCCTCTTATAAGTTTAGCGTCATTCTTCCTTTAAGAATTTATATCTTCTTTCTTATAAACTGATGGTGGATCTTGTCTATGATATGATTTTGTAAATGTTATTCACACTTCTGAAGTTATGTCCCTTAATCTGTTTCATAAACTTGTCACTACATACTTGGAAAAGTAACTATCAGTAGCCTAACAATTCGCTCACATATTTTTACTCATTATCAAAACTTAGTTGATTAATCACATTCATTATCAAAATAATGTTAAGCAAAGGGTTAGGATCAACAACCAAAACACGTCGGATTGAACCATCTACTTGCTTATATGGTTTTGGAACTTATATAACCTCATGAGAATCATTAATCATCCTTAAATGACATAAAACCTTTGACAAGCTTTAGACACCACTATAGTAACATGGAAGGAATTCCTAGCTAATGGGCTAAGCATAGAATCAGGTTTCAACCATTACAAAATATGACAAAGCCATTAGAAGACAAATGTTACATAATTCATATGCCAAATAAGGTGAGACTCACCTTCACAACTGGCACCAACAAGTTTCCTCCACCTGGTAGCCAAATAGTTGGAAAAGATTATAAAAGGGGAACATTTCTCCTCTCCTAAGCACAGGTGAAGCATCTGCAAAAGAAGGGAGGAGAAGACTCTGTTGGGCTAAAACACCAGCCCCTTCACTTCCCTATTTTTTGGTAGGATCATTCGCTTTGCTAAAATTGTGTGTGTGAGAGAGAGAGAAAGGCAAAAGTTATTTCAATTCAGTTAAAATCTCTCTCCAAGTACAACTAGACCATCCCTCCTGAGCTTCCTCACTTTCACCATTATATGATCATGGAGGAAGCATCCATTAACAACCCCTTTAGCATTTCAAATCTCTGATGAAAATACTTAATTAGAGTATTCTAGTTTTGGAGTACAAATAGGGTCTGACCCCTCTGAAATCTGGGTCAGTGGCAGCTCCTTCTTTAATCTTATACTTCATATTAGATTACACAATGTTCACATTTCAAAAGTTTGATTAAAGTACCCATATGTATTCCACTGCCAAATATATTTATTTACATTCATGTAGTTTACTTTTGTAATCTCCCATCTGTTTGTCAATGGAGTGATATAATTGTTCTAGATACACCCATTTCCTTTTGTCCATCAGCTATAGAAAAGACTTTCTTGCATTCCCAATCATCTTGACCATTCATCTCACATTGTAGGCCACTAAATTACATTTCTATTTAGCCAATTATAGCATTTGTGATTTGGGATGCTACAAATTAATGACTCTACTGGAGACTTATTGAAAGCAAAAGGAGTATCATGATTTGATGCTAAAGGTTAGAAGGTGATTAACAAAATTTTGTTTAATGAAAAGGCCTAATTTATATGTCATTTTTTATTATATTGATGTAAGAAGCAAGAAACTTAGCACTATAAACACTTGAATTCTAAAATGAATACATATAAGAAGGAATTGCAACACTATTGTTGAAAAACTTTGGCTGCAAATTATAGAATTTGATACCAGAATAGGGTGCATGAAAACTTAAATCATAGGACCCTTTCGGATGCACAAAGTTCTGCCTTACAAAGAACATTCAGTGCCCAGTGGGGTCTACACTCAAAACTATGATTGGATAGTAGGTTAGACCCTTTCCTGTTGGCCTAAGTGGCTCATATTAAGACTACCTTATGGACCTATTGTTGGCTAAAATAGTTAAGGATTGAAACAATAAATTAAAATCTCAATGATAAAGATCAGTTAACAAAAAAAAAAAAAAAAAAAAAACTATAAAGGATTTCACCAACTAATGTTTACGAACTACCTATGACATTTTGTAGGTTCAGAGTTCAATCACATCTCTCCAAGGGATCAGATTCAGTTCATTAGCTACATTTTGGGCAGCGGGGAAGACGCAAATTTAATATGAACCCGTATCATGTCAAAATGGGAGGTTTATATTAAGAAACTCAAAAGTAAGAAATGTCCTCTCATTTCTCATTGGAACAAGTTAGCCACTTCTTTAAGTTAGAGAAAAAAAATAGAGCTCCTTCACCCCTATGGTTCCAAATAAAGGGAAGTGATAACTCTAAAAAGGGGCAATACAGAATCAGGCCCTTAAGAGTCCCATCCTCACCCATCTTGGTACACGTGAGTGGAGCAATTGGAGGCTCCCGGCCCAAATCCGAAAGAGACTACAACCCAACAAAGATAATCAGAAATGCTTTCTATAGTAGATCTAGCACAAACTGCAATAGATGGAAGATATGATGATTAGATTACTACAAGCTTCAACACAAGGCACTTCTCGAAATGCCTTGCCAATACAAAATAAGGTAGGATTGAGATCAGAATGACCTAATCCTCAACAAGTGTTTATTCAAGGGACTCAAGATATGGATCATAATGAAGAAGAAGAAGAACTACACTTGGGCTGTAGGATAGCCTAAATGCTTTTTGCAGGATTCTATATCCCTTAGTAAAGAGTGAATAAATAATGATCCTCTAAAGAAATATGCATTAGAATGGCACACCACATTGGACTACCGACTCATTAAAATATGTAAACGTCTCTCTCTAACTTTCATAGATTGGATTTCTCACAAACTCAACACAATGCCAAAAAGAGCTAACCTTGAAGCACTAAAGCAGAGAAATGATAAAATATTCTCAAACTATGGGGCTAGGTTGAGGCCTCTAGGAGCAAAGATAAAGGTTCCACTTCCATTAAATGAGCAAATCCTTATCATTATCAATTCAATGAATCCAAGCATTTCAAGCTATATCTTAAATCCCACCCCTAAATCAATTTCACTTAACTTCTCCAAGTTTAAGACCAAGTAGAAGTTGGAATTAGAGAAGGCATTATTGCTCTATGACCTTACTCGAGAAGCACAAATAAGCATAAAATAGAAATTAAGAATGAGAAAGAAATTAAGAATGAGAATCTAAGGACATCAAGAATATTGATGCGAACCCCATCGATACTACCAAGTCAAAAGAAAATCTAAGAGCTCTCTCACCACAGGCATTCCTTCTCCTTCTCCTCTTGAAACTTAAAAAAGATAAAAAAAAAAAACTTAGCATGGCATACCGCTTGCAAAGTCCCTCAAGACCAAACCAAACCCATTCAATACACTTTCATAAAAGCTATGAATCCAACTAGCTTCTGGTGAAATGATGGACATTTATTGGGATTGGGCACAAAAAATAAGAACAACAACAAGATTTCACCCTTATACCCTAACTTATGGCTTGCAAATAACAACATGATTTAGAATTATGTCTAAAAAGCCATAAGCCAAGATCAATTAAGCAAGGACCAATAATCCAAAAGGTAGTAGAATGATCTCCATAGTAGCTCAATTGTCAAGAGTAGACACTATATAGAAGGCGTACAGAAAAATCATGCAATAAATCATAATTTTCCTTTAAGCCACAATATTCAAGCTGCAATGCATTGGTGGAAATCAGAAAAGGAATTAGGGTTTCTGATTATATGAAGATATTCCAGTTGCAATGCATTGGTTGGAGATCAGAAAAAAGGGATAAGGTTTCTAGCTATGCTAGGACATTTACTAGGCTGCAATATAGAGAATAATAAGCTTCATGATCATCAAGGGTATCCCTTCAAATTAAGCCCCTATATTGCCACCTACTTTAAGCTCAATTGCTTTTTCAGAACATACCTCTAGTTAGTTAATCAAGAAGCCTGATAAAGTGAAATACAAGAACATCCATATGTCTTTACTCCAATCATTAATCAACAAGCCTTGACAAAGTCAAGTAGAAGGATATCCATATGTCTCCACTCTAGTTAGTTAATCAAAAAGCCTTGACAAAGCCAACTACACCGACATCTTTATGTCTTCAATCTAGCTAATCACTCACGAAGCCTTGGCAAAGCCAAGCTTAGCTAGAGTATAGATTATCCTATAAAGCCACAAAATGCATGGGGCATCTACCTAACATTAGCTAGCATATCATCCTAAACAGGAGTATCATTATCATCACTTTAGACAATAGTTAAACCATTTAATCTAGAAGATTTGACAAAGTCAACCTCAATTAGATAGAATAGCCTGTAAAGTTGCAAAATATGTAAGGTATCCATTTAGCTCTAGTCAACATGTTACCTTAATTGATGGCATTGCCATTACTATCTCAAATAGTACTCATTCAAATATATTTTGACCAAATCGGAGCTCAAACCAACTAGATAAGCCTATAAAGCCGCAACATACTCATGACGTCTACTCAGCATAGTTAATATGTCATCCTAAATTGGTGTTTCATTGTTATTATTATAGACAACATCCAACCAACGGATCTTAACAAAGTCGAGGCCAAACTACTAAATGGACAAGCTTATAAAGTTTCAAAATGGACAGGGTGTCCATTTACAATAACCAACCTACCATTCAGATAGAAAAATATATACAAATAAAAGAAGAGGGGAAAGAAGAAAACACAAAAAGAGAGCATTTACAAAAGTTTAGAAAAAAGGAGAAAAAAATACAAAAAAGAGAAAAATGTCTTAAGATTTATTAGGCTCTAATATATATCCTTTTCTCAAGCCAACTTAGTATGATCATTTGAAAAGATAATCCACAAGTAGTGAATCTTAAAATGCTCACTTTGAATGACTTACTAGGAGATTCTACCTCACTTTGGAAGGAAGTACCATTACCACCACAAGCTACTAATGAATTTCCATAAATTCTAAGGGACAAACATGTAAAGCTACAAAATATATAGGAAGTCCAGAAGACCGCATCTCAAATAACTAAATGAAGCCTATAAAGCCATAAAAAGTGTAAGTCGTCTATCCACCTTCAAATAATGAGAAAATGATTTATAAGAAACGTTATGGTACCACTTAGACAATAATATTGTATAAGAGGATTATACTATCAAGACATCTTCAAGGAGCAATGTTGCAAGAAGCAAAGCAACAGAGTCAAAACTATAAAAGGACAAAACCAAGCTTTAGAAAATAAAAAAGAAGAAATAGCATCAAAGTAGAAGATTAAGTGGGTATCTACCACTTTGCCATTCACTGGTAAAGTCGCCTTAATGTGGGCAACTGTAGACACTCCCATGGTGACATTGAAGTAATTTTTAGCCAATGGGCCTAGTGAAGAAGCAGATTTCAACCATTGCAGAATATGACAAAGCTAAAAGAAGACAAATGTCATATAATTCATATGCTAAATATGTTGGGACCTACCTTTACTATTGGCACCAATTAGACGCCCCTTCACCTGTCAGATATACTTGGCAGCCAAACTGCTAAAAAAAATAATGAAAGGAGAACGTTTTTCCTCTCCCAAGCACAGTTGAAGCATCCTTGAAAGAAGGGAAGAGAAGATTTTGTTGGGTTGAAACACTAGCCCCTTTACTTTTTTATTTTCTTGTAGGATCATTTCCTTTATTGAAATCTTAAGTGAGGAGTGGCAAAAGCTATTTCAATTCAACTGAAATCCCTCTTCAAGCACAACCATACCATACCAGAGAACCCCGCTCGTCCCCGTAAACCTCGTCGTCGATCTTGGGGGCCGATTCCTCTGGGTCGACTGCGAATCTGGCTATGTCTCATCATCTTACCTTCCAGCCCGTTGCCGCTCAGCACAGTGCTCGCTGGCTAAGTCCACGGGCTGCGGGGATTGCTTCTCTGTCCCAAGGCCAGGCTGCAACAACAACACCTGCGGTTTGTTTCCTGAAAGCACTGTCACTCGTACCAGCACAGGCGGCGAACTCGCTCAAGATGTCGTCTCCCTTCCTTCCACGGATGGGTCGAACCCCGGCACTGTCGTCACAGTGGAACGATTCATCTTCTCGTGTGCACCCACTTCCCTATTGCAAGGCCTGGCCAGCGGCGTCCAGGGCATGGCTGGCCTTGGGAGGACTAGAATCGCACTCCCATCTCAGTTCTCAGCCGCTTTCGGCTTCCACCGAAAGTTCGCCATCTGTCTCTCACCCTCAACATCATCCAGCGGCGTCATGTTCTTCGGTGATGGGCCTTACGTGCTTCTCCCCAACATCGACGTTTCCGATTCTCTCACCTATACTCCCCTCTTCATCAATCCAGTAAGCACTGCTGGAAGCTCCAGCCAAGGCGAGCCTTCTGATGAATACTTCATCGGCGTGAAGTCGATTAAGATCAACGAGAAGACCGTCTCGCTCAACACCACCCTCCTTTCCATCGATAAAAATGGCTTTGGGGGAACGAAGATCAGCACAATCAGTCCATACACCGTTCTGCACACCTCCATCTTCAGGGCTTTCACTGAGGCTTTCGTTAGGGAGGCCACATCCATGAATATCAACCAAGTGGCAGCAGTTGCGCCTTTCCAGGTATGCTTCAGCTCGAAGAACATCTCCAGCACGCGATTGGGGCCTGCTGTTCCGAGCATCGACCTTGTTCTGCAGAGAGAGAGCGTGCTCTGGAGGTTCTTCGGGGCGAATTCCATGGTCTCTGTAAGTGAAGATGTCTACTGTCTGGCCTTCGTGGATGGTGGATCGAATCCCAGGACTTCCATCGTGTTGGGCGGGCATCAGTTGGAGAACAATCTTCTGCAGTTTGACATTGCCACTTCTAGGCTTGGGTTCAGCTCAACACTCCTTGGCAGGCAGACCACTTGCGCCAACTTCAACTTTACTTCCAATGCGTAGATGGCGATACACATAAGCCGCTAATATTATGGATATTTACTCCTATGAACTACAGCTCTACTCGATGTATACATCGCTAAATAAATGGCTTAGATCATCATCACTGGGGCCTATATATGGCGGTCACGTAAATTTTATTTGCATTATTTGGATGATTTATATTTATTTGTGATGTTGGGGCTGCTTATGAATAAGCCCTGTCATGTGTATGTTTTTTTTTTATTATTATTAAAAGATGAGATGGAGTTACTGCTCGAATATTTATATGGATGGTGATGAATTAATGTAGCATTCTTTCTTCGGGTGGTCGGGCCAGTCATTGTTGTTGACATTTGACATCATGTTCGTAATAAGCGCAATGGATCTTATAAATCAATGCTGTGGAACCCACAATTAATGGGGACAAGTTCTAAAGCTACAAAGAAAGTGTTGCAGTTTGAATACCACCAGAACTCCATGGAATGGCCAAGCAATCAGCCAAAGTCATCTTGAAACGCGGATTTTCCCCTAACCTTGGCCTCGGTGGGGCCTACTTTACGCGTTGGGCTCATCCAACCATACAAATTTTTTTTAATGTAATAGACTACAGAAAAATCTGAATCAAACATTAAAAGTGGGGGACGTAACAATAAAAATGGAGTTAATATTTTCTATAAAAATCGTCATATGACCCACTTTTGCGTGTGCGAAAATTGTTTTATTCAATCATTGAATATAATATATAAATGATATGTATAGATAATATAGGTCACTCATAATGTAATAACCCGTATTAGATTTAACGAAATAATTTTGTCTTTTATGCTGATGTGGCAAGAGTAGAAATTTTGACCACTGACCGGTTGACTGCAGAATTTAAGATTTAAAAGATTTAATTATTAATTAAACCTCAGCAATCTATGTAGCTCGGATGGTTAGAGACATGGTCAAAGAGAGAATAGGTCAAGGGTTCGAATCCAAAATCGTGAGAAATTAAGTATTTATTTTTTTCTTTTTTCTCACTTTTGAAATGCGGGACCCACATAAGGATAAGTATTATCCTTATCAAGTGGGAGTGGGTAGTTATAATACGGGAATATAACCTCCGTAAAAGAAGTTTTTCCCTTTTTAAAAAGAGGGAAGAATCCTAAAAGAGGAAGGAGAGACTCTTTGTTGCAGGAAACATTAGAAGGGAGGAAGGAGAAGAGAAAACAAAAAGGATTACAGGTAAGTAGAAATATTTTTGCATTATTTAGATTTTTTTTAACGAATTATGCAAAGAGAATGAATAATAGACCATTGAGTTTAATGCATTCGATTTTACATGCATTAATTTGGATTAATGCATAGATTTAATCAAGAGAGCATATTAATCAGATTTTTTTTGTAGGAA
>JAYJMB010005427.1:0-11984 GCA_036873735.1 Pouteria campechiana
CTTCTTCTTCTCTCTTTCTTTTGGGGCTACTTTCCACCATGCTTACTAGAGTAGGGGGATGGTTTACTGGGCCACCTGATATGACATTGATGGTTTCGGCCATGGGTATATCTTCTGTTGCAAGGTCTCTTTCTCTCTCTTCTCGCCCCCTACCCCTTTCATGTTTATCCTCTGCTTTTCTGGGATCATCGGTCACATATTGTAGTAACTACCCTCTTTTGATGATTTTCTTAATTTCTTCTTTTAAGATGCGACATTCATCTGTGTCGTGGCCAATGTCTTTGTGGAACAGGCAGTATTTGTTTCGATCTAGATGACTTCTTCTTTTGATCTTTGATGGAGAGGAGACCTAGTACCCCTGTCTCTGGATTTCGTGGAGGATGTGGGTGGCGGAGCAGTTAAGAGTATGTTTGGGAGTATCTTTGTTTATTACCATTGGTTTACTTTTTCCGGATCTGTGAGTAGAAGATATTTGCCTGGATCCGTGGTGACGTCGATAATGGCTTCCTTCTTGCCATGACGGAGGGGATCGCGACCGGCTCCGCCGTCTTTTAATATCTTCTTCTTTGGTGCTTTCATCTGCGTCTATGTGTCGATTTAGCATTTCCAAGAGCTCTGAGTAGTCTCTCGGGGGCCATAGATGTAGCTGGTATCTGACCTTCGGGTCTGCAATTCCACTTTGGAGTGTTGCTGCCGCGATATTGTGGTCTAGCTTTTCCACATCTAATGTGTATCAATTAAATCTACTCATATATTCACGGAGAGTCTCGCTTTCCCTTTGTTTCACCATCATCAAAGATTTCACTATTCTTTTCTTCCTCCGTTAAGCTATAAAGCATCTTCAGAAGCGTTCTTTTAGATCACTGAAGGATTTGATAGATTCTGGTGTCAACGTTTGATACCAGGACAGTGCTTCTCCTTTGAGTGTCGGCGGGAATGCACGACATTTAATGGCGTCGGAGACCCCTACGAGGGTCATTTGACCATTGTATCTGGCAAGGTGATCGTCGGGGTCCGTGGTGCCATCGAAACCTTCTAAAGATGGCATTCTGAATCCTTTGGGACTAGGCTCCTCCAGGATTTTTGGGCAGAAAGGGGAACGTTTTGCCAATGCTTGCTTCTTTGGCCATCCTTGAGTGTTCTGTCTTTCAAGTTTCGTGGCATCATCTTCAGGGAGTTTTCTTATTCCGGGGTGTGAAGATGCTTCTCTTTCATGGCCATAATCAACTTGCCTCTAAGTTGGCTCCAAGATGGTATGGACGGTATTTACTGGATTGTCGGCCAGAACGCCCACGACTGGCATGTTTTCAGCATTTGCCAGATGTGGTCCACGCACATCAGGCAGCAACGCTCCTAACACGAGAGTGGTGACATGGACACCGGTTCCGTAGGGATCTTTGGGTCCGTGTGTTGTTGGACATTACTGACACTGGGGATGAGGTGGTGGCAGGAGAGCTTCCGTGGCAGGGGGTCCGCCTAGATTGTTCCCTTATTGCCATATTAATTGCTGCATCATCTCACGCATCATGTGTTGCATCGCCTGTTGATTTGTTAGGCTGGGTTGAGTCAACAAGTCTTCAGGCGGTGGCGCTATGTTGTTCTGGTTCAACATGGATGGTGTGTTGCTAACGACAGCAGGGAGAGAGGAAGCATCATTTGTGTTGTTTATAATGTCATCTGACATCTTTTTGAGCTTTTTGAAATGCTTCCCACAGACAGGGCCAATGTTTGGGTCGTTCCCAAATGGAATGCTGACATAGCTTTTGAGATCTTCCCTCCTTGATTCCTGCAAGACTAGAACACTATTTAGAGAATGTCAGGGGTGTTCCCAAAGTGAACACTCTAACGCTCAAGTTAGTAAATGGGGCTTGTGGAGGGTGGATGGAATAGTAATCAGTGAATTGCCTCAGGGATGCATACCTGGTTGTACTTATAGATGAGCAGGGTGCGTAGCCGGAAGTCTTGTGGATCTATAAGTAGGTCGAACTAAGAAGTTTATTTAGGAGCGGGATCCCTAAAGATACGTATCCTAACTTCGGATTTCATGGAATTCGGGGAAATCCCAAAAAAGTAGTAGTCTGGCGTGGCGAGTTGCTAGCTCCATAATTAATATGTGTTAGAGTTCCCTAACAATACCTTATCAATCCACTAGCATCATCCCTACTCCATCTCTAGGAGGCAGTCAATAGAACAAACAACACCCCTTTTCCTCTTTGGTGTATTCCAGTCCCTCCTTGTACCCCTGGCTATGAAGACTACTAGGCCCACGACAGTCTTTCACTGTCATCTGTGGTACACCGCCCTCATAGGGATCATAAGTTCTCCATCCACGGCTAATGAAGTAATTTGGTGAGTCATATAAACCAAGCCATTTAGGCCTCCACACTAACCAAGTGTATCCATATCCGGCCATACAGCCCACCATGCCAAGCAGGTGTATCATATCCATCCATACAGGCCACCACGCCAACGCATATCAATACATCATAACGCCATCTCAGATAATCATATTTCACAGGGACCAAACATTTATATGCCACTCTAGCATTTTTAACACCTCGTTTTTTTATGTCCTTGAAACCTCCAAAGATTACCCCAAATCCTTTAGGAAAGAATTCATCAAACCCCTCAAACAAATCCATCATTTTAAATAAAAGTCAAAAGGAATTCCACTGGTTACTGTTCCAGCACCGCGGCGCCAGAATTCCCTGGTCCTACACCCCTTGGTCTTCAGGCAGTGGTGCTGTGGATCTAGAGCTGCAATACTATAACCCCCTGCCCCACCTTCCTGTTGTTGCTTGCTGGCCCTGTTAGATCCCTCTTTCACTCCATTATTTGACATGCTATACCATTCCTTTTTGAGCCTCAATTTGCCTCATTATATTCAATAATCACCCTCAATTCCATAATCATCATACATTTCCTCAGGGTATTCATAAACTCTTAAGAAAACTTATCTTCCTAGGTTATAATGGAATGTCATGTATAACTATTCCAAATCATAAAATATCATGCTATTATACCTATGCAATTGCATGTAACCATCTCTTACTAATTGCATAGACCTTTTGTTCCTTATGTTCAATGTTTGGAATGCATATTCATAACATTCAATACAAATACATAAAGAAAACATGAGTAAATGAACCTCCTTACCTTTATGTGAAGAACCATACCCTTTTAATCCTTAAGCATAGCAATTGCAAATTATTGGGTCTCATGCAAGTATACATGATCACAAGTAATATAGATGAGGTGAATCAAGTATCATTCCCATGAGGAATTAGGTTGTTACACACTAAGTACCAAACTTATATCAAATCAACATTATTTGATTGAATGAATTGCAATAATTGTTATGAAAACTAAATCTAAATAGAACAATGAAGTTAACAGATCACAAGAGTAAAGGAAGAAAGATCAATGGATGAAATATCTAGGGATTCAACTTCACTTAGTAAATCCACTTGTATTGATAAATTGTATTAAGTAAATTATCATTCCTCTCATTATCAATCGGATGCACTAAAGTATCTACCACCCTTTCTCAAGTGCTATGATAGTTGTGCCTATTGAAGTGATCAACTATGTCTCCATGCAAATCCAAATCAATGAACTCATTAAGCTTAGGCATTCATATGTAATAAATGCGCTCGTTAGGTCATACTCACATGGAGTGCACATGTACAATGACTATCTCTAGACTTCATTGCATCATATGTTTTTCAAATCCAGAGTCTATTCCTAATTCATCTCTCTCAAGTATGAATTAGAAATGTCAGTTCATGCACCTGGTAGCTAAGCACATGCATGCATTAAGCATAAAAAAGAAGAAACAATGAGGAAAAAGATAATCAAACTCAAAAATCAAACATTAACACAAGCTTCATTGTTAGGATTCATCCAACCCTAGATAAAAGAAATTTTGAACATCATAATTGAATTAAAACCAACTTACTAATTGATAAACATCACTATAATCTAAGTTTGAATGTTGATTTGAAATAATAGATGAACTAGAAAGAAAGAAAAGAAAATATTTAGGTTGCGGCTGCTTCTACGATGATCTTCCCTACTCCAAAGCTTTTCTCTCTTGTCTCCTTCAAAAGTCCTGCTCGTCTAACTCTGTCCCTAGATGTGTCTTTAAGTAATCCAAGCACCAAAGTTTTAGTATAACTCCTCTACATATTAAATGCTTCTATGCATAGAGATCTTCTTCTAATAATAACTTAGTATTTCCCATAAAAATAGCTTCCAAAATATTGCAATTCATAAAAATAGAAGTTCTACAAATAACTAATGCTAAACATAGTGGATTGTAAAAATTGCAACACGTGTGCCTAAAAATTAGCTTCCAATAATAACTTCACAATCTGCATGTCTTAGACTCTAAAATTTTGCAAATCTGATGCATGGAAATAAATTTCTAAAAGCAACTCAATTTGCGCACTTCAAAAAAATTTAATATTCTACAACTTCTAAAACCAATAGGTGTTGCAACTTGCAATTCTTCTAATGTTCTCATTGTTTTTCCATATGCTCATCTTAAGCTTTCTTACATATACTTATGAAATTATTACACTTTCTCTTCATTGAAAAGCTCAAATAGATATGAACATGTGTTGCTAGTTTATTAGAGCAAAGTATCATCTTAACCACAATAGTACGCAGATAATTAAGCTGATGAATTAAAGTAGTTTTCATAAATAAGTAGGATAACCATTCTACTTTAATCATTCATTGAGTTATTTGAACTAGCGTAGTTATGAATGATAATTTACTTTACATGCCAGATCAACTCAATTTTTGACAATAATGACTTTTGAGCATAATCATTCAATTTGAAGATTTTATAATTTTGTTTTGTTTTTAGTTGTATGTATTTTTAGTTATTTTTATTTTTAATGGATTGATTATTTGAATGAATTATCTTATTCCTAATTATTTCTAGAATTCTAATTTATGTTTTTTGAGTTTTATTTATCCTACTGTGAATCTTAGGTTCTACCTATGTACAAATGAATGAATAATAAAGATATGCACATAGAGCGCTAAATGTGAATTATAATTTCTCTCAATGTACAAATAGATTATTAAAGGTACATAAATACAATTTTAAATGCAGATAATGACATGCAATAAAAGTCATTTAATTTTGAATACCATACCTGCACCTACCTTTCCTTTTGTTGCTATGAAAGTTGACTTGTTCACTTATTATTTAGGAACCATTTTCATTTTGAAGGAACTTGGTATTTCATTTTGTCTTCATTTTCTTTCTTCCAACCAATATTTCTATCTTTTTCTTCCTTGACTTTTGGGGTTTCTTCAATTTACTTCAATTCTTCTTGATTTTTCAATCTTCTCTTGAGATTGCTCTCCCTCAATCTGTGGTGTATCTTAAATTTTTAATTATTCTACTCTCACAGATTCTTCTTTAGGAGTTCGTTCCTCCTTTTTCCTTGATTTCTTGCACTCAAATTATCTTAAAAGTAGCATTAGTATCATGCGAGTGCAAACAATTTTGCAAACTATTTTTCCATTTAGAAATCATCTTGAGCTTGTCCAAGATATCCTTTTCTATTTTTACAAGCCAAGATGTGTTTACAAAGCAGTGGGGTAGAGAGCATGTAGTTAGTCATTCCTAGCCTTAACTTTTATTCACATGCTCTCTCTCTCTCTCTCTCTCTCTCTCTCTCTTCATCCTCACTTATGCCAATAGAAATGATTTTCCAGAACTAAAGATCATTTGCCATGAGATGTATTTCCAGTCTCCTCTTCCATGTATATAATTAAATTTATCTTAACATGGAAGTTGGGAGGTGGAGTATCCACTAGAGAGCATAGAGGATGATATTTGTGGTTAAGCCAAACGGATCACTAGATTTGTTTATCTAGCCTGCTCTAATACCACTTGTAGAGTCCTATAGTATGGCTTAACCCAAGAGGGGAGGGGTGAATTGAGTTTATTAAAATTCATTACTGTAACTCCCCACCTCCCAGGGCTGTCACTTTGTTTTTCACCATAAATCCACTATGATATACCATCACTTTCTCACTTCCAAGGTGGGGTTGCTCTAATGCCATTTCTAATTTATCTAATTTCTATAGATAATCAGACAAGTCTCCCCTAAAAATGAAGTTGTCCACTTAGGGTACAAGCATTCAACATTTATAACAATACATTTTCTCAATTAAAATTTATAAACAAGAAATAAAACACTCTATAATTTACCTTCACACTACCCCTAACTCCACAGGATCCCACCTAGGACTGTGGCTGATCATGATGGCAATGCATTCACTTTTCCACCATACACATTTGTCCCCATACATCATCCCCACCATACTCTATTATTACATTGACATGCCCATAAATTTCAACCATACATCATTGAATCTTTAATATATGACATACATCATTAGACATCAATTAATTACAATCGCCTATATACATAAGATAGAAATTTCTCAATTTTAATATAATTTTAAAAGCATATATTCAATTGTTATGCTTCCATACTAACCTTGAATTTTATTTGGTCTTGACCTGTCAATTAAAAAAATTTAAATAAAGAGTGAGTCTAGGCAAACTTAGTAAGTAGATGTGAATTTGAGAAATAATTAACAAATTAGGGATCCATCAGGAATCCCAAAATCCATCCATAATTGCAAGCTATCATATATAGCAATCCATGCCATTCAGGCATGGCCACATTCCAATATATACAATTGAATACACTATTTGAATCCATATTATAGAATAATCACATCAATTCATGCCTTTTGGGATAATTTTATATCCCTAAATCATATATTTAAATGTTCATACATAAGGACAATCACAATGATCACAAGCATGAGATGTCTACTATCTCCTTTTTCCACACATTAAGTAGAAAATAACATCATTACACAAGTCATATAACTTGGGACTTTCACTAATCTCACTTCACAAGTATAATCACCAATCATATAACACTATAGGAATGTTCACAATCTCATTTAACTGACATACACAATCAATCCTTTACACATGCACATATAATTGTAACCTAAGAACAATCATGGAATATCAGTTTCTTATTAAATCATCATAACAAAATAATCATGGGATACTTATTATTCCTTAACAACCATTTAATCTAAAACACACAAGTATTTTAAAGTACAAAGGGGTATGTACTATCCCCATCCCTTCAACCATTCATGCAATCATACAAGTACACCTGCTTACCTTATAATGATCTACTTCATAATGCACATCTTTTCAAACTCAACTTATTTCCCCCATGCCAAAAAATCCTACACATATCACAAGAATATCATATGTTATTTACATATACATATACAAAATCAATTCTAATTAATATAATAAAGCACAATGATTAGATTTTTTAGACTAATACATCTCATTATATTCTACATAATTCCATTTTTGCCCTAGTAGACACAATTATAGTAAAATTTTCATAATGTTCTCATATTAATTCTAGATTTAGTTATTTTGTCTCTTTTTTTAGATAATTTAAAGTCTTATAACTTCTATGTTGAACATGTTTTCCAATTTAGCCTCTTAATTGGGTCATTGGGCCCCACAAGTGACACCTTTTGTAGTGAATCATTTTCCAGGAATAGTTTTACTAAGTTGGGAAAAATGCACTCATATGAATTCCAAATTACATTATTCTTATGTAATTTTGCAATTAATCATGTTGACCACCTTTATTAATTCATCACACAATTGGAGTTGTAGTCCGTACAATGTAACACTTATTGATTTAGAGACTGTTAAATTGTTTTAGCTATAACTCTCTCATATGAACTTATAATTTAATATTACTTTTTTTTTAGAAAGATAATGTCAATATATACAACATTTACGTTGAACACAATTTTAAAATCAATCAATATAGGGGTCAAAATTGGAATGCCATCATCACTATATGCAATTTTAGGACGGATGCTTTGGCAATGAGTGAATTTCAGGGTATTTATTTCCTAAATTTTTTTTGGACCTGTTATTGTTGGAATTTTTCTATTAAAATTTGAATATTTCTAGACAAACATATAGAACATAATCCCATATTTTTATATTTTTAAAATAAATTTATTTTATAGGGTTTTAATCAAGCTCAAGATTGTTATTTAATGAGGCATTTTAGTACCATGAGCATACTCTGTTTACTGCATTGCTACCCACTTTGATTACCATCAATTAGTAATCTGTTTGAGACCACTAATGTTGTATTAAACCATTTATTAAGTAAGGATTAATCTCCTATAATTAGGCTTAATCACCTAGTTTAAATTATGAGAATTTCAAACCCTAACAGTTTAGTGGACAGCAGGGCATTTTCACTAAGTTTCAGCTTCCAACATGCTGAATTCTAGTTATGTTTCAATCAATCTATGGTTGAATTTAAGTAAACATTAATCACTCAATAAAATCCTTAGTTATATACCCTAATCACCTTTGGAAAATTCTAGCAAACCCTAATGATTTGGTATAATTCAGGGTATAAAATATTAGCAAGATCTTCATAAAATTTTCCCATAAACATGTTTAGCAACTTAAATCATTAACTTCCATAACTATACTTTGGGATTTCCTTGGTGAGTTCCACTTAAAGGGATTAATTATCCAATTGAACTAGCTATCACTGCTTAATCCTAGAAGAAAATGATGGCCATCAACTTCAATTAACACCCTCGAATTATTGCTTCCAATTCTTGTCACTAATTTGAGCAAAAATCTAGTTTTTGGGTGATGGTGGAGGGAGCTCAAGGTGAGCAAGGCATGGGCAGAGGGTTTACATGAGAGATATGTGGAAGAAATGAGTTGCATTTTAATTTTATAAGTCGATTGGTATAAAAGTCTATAGCCCATGCATGTCCATGCGCATGCACCACTCTTGCGATTTTTCAAACCTCTTTTAATCCCATCTTTTGAGATATTAGGGCTACCCATTTTGTAAGTAATATGCCCACATTAATTTCTCACTTATTAAACATGCAATTTTCCATAATTTAATTTATTTTTCCTAAATAAAATTGAATTAAATTGAAATTTTCCAAAATTTACCAGCATGCTTGGTATTTCACCTTTCTACCTATATATATTTTTATTTTTTCTCAACTTGTTAATCATTGATTAATGTGTTTCCTCTTCATCCTCACATTATTATAGATATTCCATCCATTTTCATAATTTTTTCATAATAAAATTTAATATTTTACAATATATACACATCCGACGTTCCCATTTAAATTCATTTTCTTCTCACTTAAATTACTTATTTAACACACTTTGATACATTCCCAACCTCATCCTCATGTTCATATTCCTAATCTACTCAACTCCATAAATTTTCTATGACAAGTTCCTCAAAATTTAATTACACTCCAAGATATTTTATGCCTAACCAACAAAAATTTACAATAGTTGAAATTCACATACCTGGAATTTTTAGAGACTTACTTTCCACCCTCCTTATAAAATGTTTCATACTTGAAACTTTAAATATCGATCCACAATTTACAATATCAGATCATATCTCATATTTTCTGCATTTCCTTTCCATTGCGCACTCTAATTTCTAAAAGCGGCCAAGACAATAGTTCTAGTCCTCATGATTACACTTTTAACAATGATATATATATGTAACTTGCATCGACACATTCAAATGAATATGCTATACTAACAAGAAATTTTACAACCAATGTTATTAATATCATTACATACAGTCATATTTGAATAATCAAACATGAAGTTTACCCTCTTGGGGTGATACATATAGTCAAACTCAATGAACATACCTGCGATTGGCCAGCTCTAGGCCACACACAAATAATATCTGATATATTATACATATATCGCATCTATGCATGCTGTCACACTATCATTCACTGTCAAGTGTAATGCTCATATATGTTATACACATCATACAAGCATATCTCAAGCATACCATGTCCATCATAGTCAAGCAATCCTATCCCACTTGCAGCCAAATGGTCTCATGCACGAGAGGCTATCAATCTGAGTGGACTTAGCCTCTAGTCAATCATATGAAGCCATATCAAGTGGACAATGCCATAACCAAGTGGAAAATCATCATTATCACCTTTCCGATTTTATTACAAATTTGTATGGCAGTTCACTTTTTTTAACTTATCATTTCCCTCTCCCTATTAATGCATGATTAGTGGATTTTTGTATCTCCCAGTCATGATTGTTGCCAGACTCATGGTGGTATACCGATGCCACCTATGACATCTAGCCCTCACTACAACATAGGGATGTCAGAATCAGTATTCACATCAATCCAAAGACTTAAATATAACCTTTAACTTTTAATGATACATACTATAGAGGCTCAATCTTATATAGTTATCATGCTTCATCATAAATATCACATTTATTTATTATTATTATTTTTAATCAATTCTTGCATTATCAAACCAATGCCACTATATTGCCACCCTAGTAGCCATCACCCTAAGGGTGATGATCATTCTTTAATTGGTCAAGGTTGGTGGCACCCTTGCCAACCTATCCACTAGCTAATACATAAGTCTCACAATAAATAATTAATAGGGCCATCTTGGCAAGTACCCAAACCTCAACACACGTATAGATTAAACCTCAAAGGCTTTACCATCCCCCTCCATTAGGCCTCCATCACCCCACCATCAGGGCTTCAACTCCCTTAAGCTGGGGCTTATCCACCTTGAGGTACCATACAATGCATTAGCAATCACACATATTCAAGTATATTGATGCTAATCACACAACCGTATCATGTAGACACAATAATAACATCTCCAATGCAAGCATTCTTATATCGATCATAGTTACCAAGTATGAGACTCACAAACATCATGTCCATACACCATCATGCCCACCACAGGCATTACATTCATAGCATGCATTACTATTTAAGCACATCTGTTCCACACCCCATTTTAGGGATGCAATCATCATGTCATTCATGCATATCATATGCACCCACACAATTCATCTACCATGAAATCAATAAGTAATGTCAATGCAATAATGTATGATAATGATAATGCCGCATCGATGCAATGCTTATGATTCCTGTTATCAAACAATCTAGGCTATACAGCCTCATCCCGTAATACCATCCACACAACCACCTCTAACCAGACCATCCAGGCCGATCATCAAGCAATGCCTGGCCAAGCTGGTTGCCCACACAACCCCTCACAACAACTGGTAGTTTTAACAAGCTAACCACCAACTCACTAAAATACTAGTGGTTTTCATGAGCTTACCAGCAAACTTATACAATTTTGCATTAATCAACATATATCATTCAAAATAGATTAGGCTCATAACCAAATACAATGTCAAGCAGATAGGGAAATACACAATTGTATCATTCACATGATCAATGAAAACAACTCATTTCAATCATATTGGAACCCAAAATCAATCAACATAATCATGGCACATAGACCGATCTACTGAACACAATCTTAGCACACAGACCGACCTATTCAATACAATTATGACACATAGGCCAATTTATTCAATTTAACTTATTTACAAGCAAAGTTATTCAATAAAATATATAGACACATCATCATTTTCATGAACAATCACTACTAAAATACATCAGGGCTCTCATAGCTCTATATGCAATTATTTCAATCAATTATCTATTTATGAAACTCAATAGTTTCATCATTTCTCAGATTCATTATCTGTGCCACCTAAACACTTTTACACTTATGTTGTTATCATTCACATCTCAAGCATACCTTTCCCTGAACTAATTCTTCAACTCATATGGGCATGTCATTTTCTAACCCTTTCAATAACCATTTCCATCATGATTCTGCAGCATGTCACACACACTATACCATACTTGTAAGGCCCTAGAAAATTTTACAAATGTAAATTTTTGTTATTGTAAAGTTTTGTTAATTTTGCCGGGTCGATAGGTTGTATAATTAAA
>JAYJMB010005428.1:0-11984 GCA_036873735.1 Pouteria campechiana
ATAATGACCAGGCAATGCTTTTATCGTGATGGCAATGCATGATTTTGACCGTGGCAAACAATGTTGAACTCTGAAAAACGACAAAAATACAGAATTGGGCACGTGGATGTTCGCTTCTCTTTGTCGTTTTGTGAAATTATGTAAAATTGCTAATCAGATTGACGTCATAGCCATTACAACTCCCGCCAATCGATGCTCGTGAAGGACATGATAGAAGGAGCAAATGATTGGCCATAAGTGTTTGCTTCATTATAAACAACATCTTTAAAAATGCTGTCATTCATTATAAATTTTCCATTTGCCCAAATTAGATTTGTAATTGGTTTAGCTTCGAAGAATTCTTGGATGGCATAGAAAAAAAGATGAATTTTGTGCTTTGTTTCTGTTTAGTACGGTGATCCCAATTCTTGGTATGGCTTAAAGAGCTCCACAAATATAGATTAGCATCTAGATGATAGTGGAAAGATTAGGCCTAGCCCACCACTAATCTCATTGGAGGTGCGAGGAACAAAGTTGCATTGTCTAGCTTGTCTTGGGCATAGGGTTTAACTATATATATATACATATATATATGAAAAATAATATAGTGTAGCTGGCCATATTGAATATTTCAGTGTAGCTGGTGTAAGACTCGTTTAATGGGGTGAGCATTATCTAGGCCGCTCGAGGGGCATTACAAGGGAGGGAGGGAGAGTGAGGCTTTTGACTCTTAACTCCCAGAAAAAAGAAACACTCACATACAGCAGGGCAGAACAATAGTGACTGCTTCAAGTCTCCATCAATCATACCTGCTTCCCATCTTCCCCAATTAGACGGGCGACAAAAAACCAACTCCCTCTTTGTAGCGCACATAGTGGAAGTAGCACTAGTATTTTTTTTAAATATTGAATATCAGTACTAAATTACTAATATTTTATATGAAAAGTTATTATTTTTAATGTAAATTTTATTATTTTTTGAAGCATAAAAATTCTATGTTGTTTTACACTGGCTGATTCAAATGATTAATAAGGCAATAATCTTTGCCCCTCTTCTACACATGCTTGGCTATTATGCAGATACATTTTATCTCTCCAAATAAGAAGAAACACATGTTGGAGTAGGCTATGAAATTTAATCAGCAGGCATATACACTCCATTCAAATGCACTGCTAGCTAGCAGCATGTCTGTAAATTCCAATACGGCCCACTTGATGGATACATCTCCATGATTGTCGTCCAATTTTTTTCATGTTACAATGTCATGAAAATGTATATTGCACTAGGTGCCCGCATAAGCACTATTAAAAAAAGGATATGTCATAACATCATAATGAATGAAACTTAACATATCAACCATTTTCCTTTGTTGTGGCTGAGGTATCCATATTGATTAAAGTATATGTTTTACCTATTTTAATTGGCATATCCTCTAGGAATTGCATGGATGGTAATGTACTCTGAAAATATATACCTATAATCAGTTTAAAATCACAGAGGACTATTGCTTCGTCGTGCATGTTGAAGTTATGGCTGTGTGGCGAGGGAATGGGCGTCCATGTCTGAAATCCATCTTTAAGGCGGACTATTGCTTCCACTATGTCTAAAAACTCAGCCTCCATGTCCAAAATCATCTTTAAGGCGAAAACGCATTAAAATTCGATGTTGGAATATCTAATCACATGTTGTTTTCATCTATGTCCAAAATTCTACCGCATATCCAAAAACCCAAACTCCATGACTGAGTTACTACTCTAAGTCCTAAACGCATTAAAACCCGGATGTAAATAGGAAAATCTCCTTGATTCTTCATTGCAGATATAATAACTTTCCCTCTTCTTCTTATTTCCCAAGTCCAAAATTTCATCTATAGAGAGCACAATCCTGCTTCCCGCGACATTTAAACATTCTCCTATTGCACCTCTTTTCGTCTCTATTTTTCCTATTTTCACCATATTTTTGTTTCAAAGATTTTTCAAATCTATCTCAATCTAACCCCTAGTGTAAATAGGGAAACTTCTTTGTCTGTTCATTGAAGATATAACTTCCCTCTCATTCCCATTTACCAAATCCATCCCTTCTTCATCCCAATTGAAAATAAGAAAAATCTCGACTATTGAATCATGCCTGAATGGTAGAATCAAGCATGGTAGTAGCATCAACATTTACAGAGTCTTTAAGAAGAAGAAGAGAAAAAGAGGAACGAGAAATGGAAGTATCTCTATTACAAAGGACAAGACTGAATAAGAATCATCTGTTAGAGATATTTTTCTGGAATAATCATGAAGCCTATAATAGATTTGTAAATGTTTATGAATAAAAAAAGGTAGTAAAGGGAAGGACTCTTGATTGCGAAAGACTCAATGAAAATGATTTGAATTTGGATATATGTAGATGAATTAAAATCCAAGGGTTGACTAACTTTATGAGTTGCAGTGAGAAATGCTATATAAGGATGATTCAAATATTTTTTCTACAACTATGATTTAAAGTTGAAGAAATCATAGATAAGAGATAGAGTAATAGAATTATCTCCTGAGAATATAAGGAAGTGTTTGAATCTCCCCATAATTGAAAGAGAAGAAAAGGATTGACATACCTCAAGAAAATAATTATTTTCAGAGTTAGCTGGAACAGAAATTAATGAAGAAGTAAAGAATCCATATCCTAGCTTTTTGGACAAAAATAATATAATGACCCACATTTTGCTTATTAACAACATCTTTCCAAAGACATAAGGTAGAGATAATATTTCTAAGAAAGATGTCAAAATGTTGTGGGTACTGAAAAATGAGAAGACGATAGACCTTATAAAGACAATCTTATATCATTTATTTTATATCAAAAGAAATAACAAATTTTTTTCCTTATGGAATGATTCTGACAAAATTCCTAAGAAGAATAGGAGTAGATTTGCAATCTAAAGATGAAGAAGAATTTAAAAATTCAGATATGATGACTGAGGTGAACTTAAAAAAAAAAGGTCCCAAAAGGACCAAGTCATCCAAGCGAGCAAGATTTGAAGGTGGAACAACCGAAAGAAAAGAAATAGAATTACGTGTTACAATTGTGGAAATAAGAGAAGAAGTTATATGAGAGAATCTAGAACCAATTTCCACTGATAGAGTAGAGAAAATGACAATAGAACTGATAGAAGAAGAAGAGGTTGTTGGAATGAGAGAGTCAACTGCTAAAGTTCTTAAGACTAGAAGATAAACTATAAATGTAAGAGAAGATACTGATACAAGAGATGAAACTCACATAGCAGTCACTATAGAAGCAGCAACAGAAACAACAACAGAAGCAGTAGCTACTCCTTCTAGCCTTCATCCTCCACTCACAGTAGTTTTGAGAACAGGTTGAGAAATATTGAAGTTTCTTTTTCAACTCGTAATATCAAGATAGATTCTGTATGTCAAAAGCTAAATACTTTGACCTGTTTGGTTGAGTTCATCAAATGTGAATCGAAGCCCGTTAAATCCTCTTCTCCATCATCACCTATCCATGATCTGAGACCTTTTTCACCCTTGAGATCGCCTCAGTCTCATCATTCCTCACCTCCTCTCCTGTTCATGAGTCTAGACCTACTTCACCCATCAGGTATACTCATCCCATAAATACTCCCTCATCTCCTTATCTCACGTCTCACACTTCTTCACTTGCAACAACTCTAAGTTTTGTAATTCTTCCACCACTGCATTCCTCTTCTCATCTCATATCTCACATCTCACATTTTTCCACTTGCAACTTCTCCAATTGTTGCAATTCTTCTATCTTCATGTTCATCTCCTCAGCCCTCCACTTTCACTTTATTTTCATCTAACTCAGTATCCTCTATCTCTGAGTTAACTATCTCACTTGCCAAAATTCTAATATCAATGAAGTTCACTCTCAAGAAATCTTTTCATTCCACTCCATAGAAAACTCCTTCTCATCCATCACGACTGCCTCCTTCAACTACTACTCAAGTTGCATCACCTCCTTCTCCAAGTCTACGATCTATTACTATATCCACTTCCTTCACTCTTGTTCGGACTCCGCAACCATCTCTTTCTTCTCAATAGACAATGCCTCCTCCCCCTCTATAAAAATGTCTAATGCATTCTTCTTAAGAACTTTCAAAAGTATCTCAACTTTTTAGGTGTTTTACTCCAGTACCCATAGTCCCCACTGACTTTAGAGGAGTACAAGGTGAAGAAGCTTATATTCCTACTAAGGAATGCAAGTCAGACCTTATCCCCATCATAATAACACTCAAGCCAACATATAAAATTCAGCATTCCAAACTTCCCAAATCGACACCTTCAACTACCAAGAATCTAGGAAAATGAATAAAAATAACTCTCCAGGAAGTTGAACACAAACAATTGATAAATCAAATGGTTGTCCAAATTCTTGAATCCCAAAATAGGCTGTTTACTCTCCCTAATCTTCCTTTCCTAGATTTTGAGGATTAGGATTTCCTCGACAGTATTAGAATAATGAAAGGTTCAACTAGGAACTTCAAATCCAAATCACTTTCAGATGGTAATGAGATTATAGATAAAGTACTAAGTGATTACATCCCACTCACTTCATCTATCCCACCTCCTCCATGACCACAAAATCCTTCACTTGAAATTGGGTCAGGACCAATGAATGATAGAATTTCTTTTCATACTGTAACTGATATGTCCAATCCTAGCTTCATTTATCTTTCAAAAGATGTTTATCTATAGCATAGGAAGATGCACCTCGATGCATATATGCTTGGTCTTCTTCCTCTCATTCTAGAGTTTGTAGATCCTCCATATAAAGAAAAACTTAAGATTGTTGTTTCTTTTGAAGAACTACAAAAGAAAAAATTCATAGTCTCAAACCTCAATTGCTTCTGCCTCCATTTCTACCTCTTAGCTTCCTCCATCCAAACCTCCTTCTCCTAGAACCAAAGTTCCAATTTCTAAGCCTAAACCTCCCACAAAAAATAGAACTTCAATTTCTAAACGTTCTTCTACTACCATACCCCCTTCTTCCTCCCCCTCAGTTTCTCCATCCAAACAAAGTTCTAGTTTTTAAACATTCTTTTACTACTATACACCCTTCTTCTACCCCTCAGCTTCCTCCATCCAAACCTCTTCCTTCTAGAAACAAAGATCTAGTTTTCAAGCCTAAACCCCCACTTAGCAAAACCAAAACACCTTCATGCAAACCAATTCTTCCTCCTCCTATCTACTTAGACTAAGAGGAATATGCTCGTAGACTTAGACCAAATAACAAAGCTCATCAAGCTGGGCATCTCCCTGTCTACCTTGAGATGCTCAGACCTGAATACTAACTCATGTCAAAATTACCTCTCCCCTCATGCCTCTAACAATAGTACCAGTTGTATCTACACTGACCCAATCGATTTTGGCAGTAATGGTCATAGCAAAAATAGGTTCTCAAGTATCTTTCAAGAGACTAAAGGTAACTAGATCTAATAAACAGGAGCCCAAATCTAAAAGATAATATACTGAACATCTCTTTTTTCCATAGAGATGTTATTTATAAATTTTATATGTACTCATTAATTCTTATACTTACACTGTGTACATCTCTTTAGGAAGTTGTTATTATTTTGATTTGTTAAGTGGGAATGTCAGCCTATGTTTCAGATTTTGCTGCTTTGTGGTTTCATGTGCCTACTTTATTTGCATGTGCTAATGGAGTTCGACTCATTAACTCAAAATCTAAGCAAGCAAAGGTAGATGAGATGTTTCTATACAACATAATCTCAATGTCTGGGTTTTTGGCCTATTATCCATGATAAAATTAGGAATTTGGCTTTTATTGAAAATAATAAATTTTAAAAAATAAACCATCGTGTCATTCTGAACTAGAGCCCCAAGTACCAATTGATGAATATCGGACTTGGATGAACCATTCCCGGACATAGGTAGGTTCAGTATTGCGGGTTGAACGGGTTCATTCAAGTCTGGATTTTTAATCTAGGACATAGAATATGATCCCCAAACTTGGATGAACCATTTCTAGATATAGGTAGGTCCAGTGTTGCGGGCTGAATGGTTCATCCAAGTCTAGATTTTTAATTCCAGACATGAAAAATGTACCCCAAACTTGGATAAACCATTCCTGGATATAGGCAGGTCCAGTGTTGTGGGTTGAACAGTTCATCTAAGTTTGGATTTTTAATCCTGGATATAGAATATGAACCCCAGACTTGGATGAACCATTCTTAGACATAGGTAGGTCCAATGTTGTCGCTGAACAGTTCATCCCAGTCTGAATTTTTAATTCTTGACATAAAATATAAATCCCGAACTTGGATGAACTATTCCTAGATATAGGCAAGTCCGGTGTTACGGGTTGAACAGTTCATCTAAGTCTAGATTTTTAATCCTAGACATAGAATATGAACCCTAGACTTAGATGAATCGTTCCTAGATATAGGCAGGTCTAATGTTGTGGGTTGAATAGTTCATCTAAGTCCAGATTTTTAATCTCGAACATGGAATAAGAACTCCGGACTTGGATGAACTATTCCTAGACATAGGTAGGTGCAATGTTGTAAGCTGAACAATTTATCTAAGTTTGAATTTTTAACCCTGGATATAAAATATGAAACCCGGACTTGGATGGACAGTTCCTGGACACTGGACCTGCCTATGTCTGGGAACAAAACCATATTCCATGTTTGAGGTTAATAATCTAGACTTGAATGAACCATTTATAATAAATACCTTCTTTGACTCATGTACCAAATTGAACCTCCATGTCTAGGATGTAAATTATCTGGACTTGGATAAACCATTTCGCCCATAATACTGGACTTGCCTATATCCGAGAACGAAATGCCTTGTCCGGATATCATATTCTATGTCTGGGGTTAATAATCTAGACTTGGATGAACTGTTTACAATGAACAATCTTCTTTGACTAATATCCAGAATGTAATTTTTTTTTAAAACAATCGACTGAGGCACAGTTGGAAAGGCCGGAGAGGATAAGTTAAACAAAAAGGTGTAATGGCGTTCCAAAGGCCCTAAATCACAACAACATAACAAAGGCCTTTCGTGGTCTAATCATAACAAATGCTTATATATAACTATATAAAATCGCATATCAAGAAAAATATTATAGAAATGTGTCTATAGTTACAAGTTAAAGATAAATGTCTGTAAAGACTCCATCACAGAGAAGTATTTGATTATCTATATAAGCCACATTATGATAACTATAAGTAATATAAAACATAAAATGCACAAGCTTCTCTTGTATGCCTTGACTTCTATCTCAAATGCCTTGCAATTAGCCTCATATCGCAATAACTCCTCTCTACTATGTTGTATTTCTTGAACTTTTGATTTTAACTATTGGTTCTCTTCATGCATAGCATACAAGTTGACTATTCAACCTCATGATCTTATATAGTTGATCTCTTGTAAGCTAATGCTCTCTATCAATGAGAGGGGGATCCACCTATTAAAAAAGAAACATTTGCTAGGCCATTGTAATGAAATAATTAAACAATTATCAATTACATCAGCATATTTATATAAGACACTAAAGAGAAGTATAAAAACTCTCACGAAATTACCTACACAACTAAGAAATTGCCTCTCTAGGTTCTTATTCGTATAAATAATCAAGATATGTGCTTCAAAATTGCATTTACAAAAATCTCTTACAGAATAGGTAAACTCATACCCTCGGATGAAGAAGTCATATGAAGTATTCTACGAAAGCCAATAAGGATTCCGTTAGTATATCATCATCATAAAAGCCCAAACATATGCATTAAACTTTAATATAATAAAAGGTAAGCATAAAGTACCTTTTCTAATCAAGATTACTATAGGATTGGAACTTCTCATCAATGGACAATTTCTCCTATCATGCCCAATAACAATTTTGTTGCAACTGCGATACAACTTACCAGCTCCACCTCTCCCAGCCACCTCCATTGTTGATTTGAATTTCTTACTAATCCGACCTTTTATTTTCATGATATGTGGATCCAGTATTGCATTTTATTGTGAGTTTTGGTTATGTACTCCATCAATTAGGGCATTAGCTAGTGGGGTTGCCATAGTTCCATTTGAGGGTAATATTAAATTAGGCTGATGTACAACCTCTACACTTTCGCTATTGAAGTTGGCCTTACTCCCTTCAGCAACATCATGTGCATCCAAGACATGTTCTCTTTTATATTTTTTTATTAATTTTTGAATCTTTTTCAAGTCTTCAAAAATAATTTCATAAAGAGTCGTATCACTGGTCCCATGATGAACAATTTTACCATATTCTTGCATCAAGTTGTGGCATCATATAATTTTTTGAATTTTCAGTACTTGATGTTGTGGCACATTGGAGGTTTATGATCTTTTCCTTAGGTCTTTGGGTCCACTTCCTTAATATAAGTTTTTTAGGTATGCTGAAGATCCCTCATATATAAAATACTCTAAGAATATGTGTATACACTATCCCTAAAAACTCTCACTTTTTGCATGAACATGTGGTCATCCTACTTTCATTGTGCATTCAATTTTTCTAACCCTTTCACAATCACTACTCAAATATCTATGAACAATATATTGATCTATATGGTCATCTGACACATAATTTGTGCAAGATAATACTAGAATTGCTCAACCTCTTGTTAGATTCCAAAACAATCTCCTTTATATACATTTTTGTCAAGTCACACTCAATAGTGTGTTGTATTTTCATAACTGACATGCCATATATTATTTTACAAACAACATCTATTTTTGCCCAACGCCTCTCTTTAACAACCTGTTTATATGCATAAGCAAATTCCAATAATTTTATGCTGTGATGCATATATTTATCAAATAATGAATTCATGCTCTTAGATCTCCCTATAGTTGTTATGCTAGCTAAAAAATGACATCTAACATAAGTGAGCACCCAAGCATTTTTTATTATTGTACAATTGTTGTAGTCATCAATGATCATGTAAGACATAAGTACCAATCATATCAATTTATGCCTTTTCAAATTCATCTGATGACTTACTTTTGTATATGCAATTAGACTAAGTCTTGTGAAAATTTAGATTGCTATAAATCACAATACCCATCTTTTTATTAAATTTTTTTATTTAAGTGTTATATGCAAAGAACATGATGGGTTTAAGGGAATTCATCTCTTATAGCTGCTAAGATAGCAGCATCTTAGTCAGTCACTATTACTTTAGGAGGTACAACACCCATCATATCAAGTCATGCTTTGAATAGCTATTTAAAATCAGTTGTGGTCTCTTCAAAAAGCAGTCCTGCCCCAACTAATATTGATTGCTTGTGATGGTTAATGCCAACAAATGGTTTAAATGACATATCATATTCATTTATCTTATACGTCATGTTAAAAAACACACAACATCACCAAATGCCCCATAATTAATTTTAGTTGCACCAGCAACCCAAAAAATGACATTAGATGTCCTTCACCATCCACTTAAAAGTCAAAACTAAAATGAGGATTGACTTTTGATTGACTCTAAAAGTATTATAACAAAGCATCTTCCCCCGGTCCCCATTAAACATGGATTGATGTCACCTTCTATAAGCATTTCTAAGGTCTTCTTGTGAAAACCACAAATTCTCCAACCCACCTACCTCACAAGCTATAAGTCTAATGCTTTTGCTGCACTAACCCCAACTTTATTCAATCTTTTCGCAATATCTAATTGACAATCCGCCACATTCTTATGTGATCGTAAACAATGAGATTTATTAGGTGATTCTAAACTATGACTATGTTCAAAGACAAATCTTGTAATAACCCACTTATCACAATCCCTATGTTTAGAAACCCCAAGTAATACCATGCAATTACACTCGGTGAGACATTTCTCTTTATATTTTTGCTTTTTCTTTTCTATGAGTATAACATTTGAAGCATCATGTGGATCATTTGAGTTTGCTGGTGGGCAATCTACTTTAATGGGTTTGACCTTCCTTAATCCCTCTTTAGAGCATTTAAAAACTCGAGCACATACATTTTCATTGACTAACTTTCTTGTGTAGCTCTTTCTAATACTAAATTATATAGTTTAGCATAACCATTATAGAACTGATAAGCATCTTTCTTACTATCAAATTATTGGTCAATATTTGGGATTAGATCAATAGGAGCTCTAGGCAAAAATTCATGTATTTCTGTCGATGAATTTTGTATAACACTATCTACTGCATCCATATTATCAACTTCTGTACTGCCCATTTCGACACCCTATCTATTTGGATCAAGGAAACCCGCCCCATCTTTATCATTTATATTCATAATATCTACATTTAAATCCATCGACTTAAAACAACCTATGTGAAAATAGACAATAACACCATCTTTGACTAAATATGCTAATCATTACAAAACGTGATACACAATGTAAAAATTCGGATAAACAACCATTTAGTTTGTAAAGTTGGATTTATTTTACTAATCACATATCCATCTACAATTGAAAACTACAATAATAAAATTCATGAATAGGAATTAAATAAAAAAAGAATACAAAAACTATAGATAGGAATTCAGGATTTTCCATTTCAAATTAGGTGTAAAGTTCCACAGAATCCTTTTTTTCTCAAAAAGATAGACACCCAAAAACTTAACAGCCCTATATGATTCCATCTATTCATAAATGATAATATCCCATGACACAATATCCTTTGCATTCTTTTTATCCAATGCCTACATGGCACTCCCTGTGTTCTGCACCTTATGCACTCATTTAAAGAGATCGTCACACGAAACATCTCTAGTAGACATTTCATCAAATAGCTGTTGGGCCATTCTCATATTTTCAATTGAGAAAAGTTTGAACAACTATTTTACCTGTAGTAATAACAAAAGCACATGGTGTTATTATGGAACTAATGCAACTTTAAAAAAAAACAACGACAACAAAAATAATAAATAAGTAGAATAAATATGACTTGCTTTAAGAATTTCTCTGTATTCGTGAGTCTTACTAGAATAGCAGGTTTGACAACTCCTTTACGGTTATGAATGAGACTTTGAGGAAGAGGCCGATTTTCAATGTTTACTCCAAGTTAGGGGATTTGGGGGTAGCCAACCTGAAAAATAGGTATGGGAGATGCAAGAGCAGGTGCATATCGGCGAAGAGAAAATGGTTTCTGTTGGACGTCCAGTTGGGGAAGATGAGAAGTAGGTCAGACAGGGCAGGAGACTTGAAGCAATCGTTGTTGTTCTACCCCGCCGTATGTGCATGTTTCTTATTTCTGGGAGTTGGAGTCAAAAGCCTCACTCTCCCTCCCTCCTTCACTCGCAGCTCCCTTTGAATGGCCCAAATGATGCCCACCCCATTGAACGACTATTACACCAACTACACTAGATTATATATATATATATATATATATATATATAGACACATACACACACACTAGGGTGGAGTGCGCAGTCATTTAGCTACCGCCCTAACTCTCTTTTTTTTGTAATTGTACTTATTTTTGAGATAATGAATTTTTCACTCCTTTACCTATGGTTTTCTCCCATATTTGGAGTTTTGGGAAAGTATTCCAAAACTTTGGCTCTTTTTAAAGTATTCCAAAACCGTACTGCTTCTCCATTCTTCCTCTCTCTCATTTGCTTTCTATTCAAATAATTTTCTTAATTCGTAGATTGGAAATGAAGATTTTCACCCCTTGAAATCTTATTGTTTCTCTCGATTTCATTTATGAACTTTTTACTATGTTTACTTCTTCCTTCTAACCATTACTATTTTTTCTTTTTAACTTGAACATATGCATCACAAGGTCATAATTATGACTTATCTCAAGATTATCTACTGCAAAATGGTTACCATTTAAAAGGTCAAAATTATGGAAAAGTCAAAGTTATATGCTACAAGGTAGTATTTAAAAGATCATGATTACCGCTTAGCTCAATTTATGTACTATTTTATATGGGAACTTTATTCTAATTCTCAACTTATCAATAACACTAGCCCCAACTTGTGTCCTCTGAAGTTCAATATC
>JAYJMB010005429.1:0-11983 GCA_036873735.1 Pouteria campechiana
AAAGCCAGCTTTTAGGACTGCAGTTCTGTGGACCAACCTACCACTCTTGTCTACCAATGCCATTGCCATCAGCTCAAGAACCAACTGCTAATTTATGTAAATTAACAACAGGCCCCTGAATTAATGAAATGTGGGCAATCTGAACTTTCTTTTTTTTTTTGTTGGATATCAGGCGTCTTCAACCTCACCTTTTTTGGGTTATAACGTCCCATCTTTATATTTCCTTATAAGCCTGATCACAGGACTGAAGCCTATAAGGAACCGTTGCAGATTGATGGATGGAGTAGACGCCATTCATTAAAAGCCCCATGTGGCAGTATTGTTGCATCCCAAAAGATGTAGCCGACAAGCTGATACAACCATCTCCTTGCCGTAGGGGGAGAGGTCATTTCCTAACTTGGTCAGCTATTCAACGCCTCTCTGCTGCCTGCGATGTGGTAACTGGCTCACCAGTGGTGCCATCTTAATTGCAGTTAGCCTCTCCGGGGGTAGTTAACACCATCTTCTCTTTACCTTCATTTAACACAATTTTAATTTAAGAAAGGCACAGATGAGAACGCATTCCCACCTGTCAGGTTTGAATGAAAAAGGTGCTTTGGAATCTAGGGCTGTTTGCTAAAAAAGCTCGTCATGTCAAAAACCTGTTTGGGACTTCACTTGAGCCCAAAATCTTGACTCTTTTCACGATCAAACATGTCTTCTTAATAATTAAGGGCGTATTTGAATGAAGAGTTTGTTTAAAATATACATGTTTTACATCCTTTTTTCATTTACGTGACACCTCAACCATTTTCAAGAATCATACTTATTTACATCGTTACCTATATTTCCAAACATTCTTCCTTTTTTTCTAATGATCTAATATGTATTTCAAATATATCCACTCCAAATAGACCGTTACTCTGTTTATTTTTTCTTTATCTATTATGTTTACATCACTTTCCACTCAAAAAGACATGTTTAAAGAGTGGGAAAGAGACTTATTAAATATATATTTATATATTTAATCAAGAGAAATACTTCTATGCAATCGCTTTTACTGAAATTTTCTATGTAACCTAACCGCCATTTTCATTTTCATGTACCTTCAGCTACCTTGCTTAGAACCATTTATTTAGTGAAAGCATAAAAAATTATATCTATCAAAATGTTCATGTGCCTCGAAATTAAAACCAGCGTTTTCGAACAATCTTATAAGGATTGTTTAACCTCTGTCAGATTTTACCAACATTGATTATAAGTTTCCATTTACTTCGGCCCACCGAGTACTTTTTGGAATCGTAAAAATATAAAGAGACAAATGTAATGGTAGGCTTGGATTCAATTAAAACATTATAGTTTGTGAAATTGCGAGGTTCCACCAATATTGGTTCCTTAGAAGTATTTCTCTTTGATCAATTCTGCTATCTATTTTAAACATATCTTCTTCATCATTGTGTTTAATCTTTCTCATTATTCACTGCTCTACTAATACTGATATTACTTCTGTCGAAAACACTTCCTTCAATTCACAAGTTAAATTTTCATTTAGCCTTATCCAAAGAAGTCAGAGTGTAACTCAATACGTGCAAAATCTCCTTGCAATAATAGGAAACTAGACTTGAATGGTAACTCAATGGATTTTTATTACTTATCCATTTCGTACAAGGGAGGAAGATGGAACGGTCGTAGATGGTAGTTGCAATCGATGAGGTTGCGGGTTGGGTAGCTACTGCTGTGGATCCCACCACGTGTGGTCCAATTCAGTGGCCTGCTGAACAAGCAGTGGATGATGGGAACTTGCCCCCACCTAATCACTTGGAACGCCAGGCTTTCACGTGGAGATTTGAGCATTTCCACGTGTGGAATTTTGCTTGATAGTGGACCACCCTAAGTGCTTGGCCCAACCTCAGTGCAACTGGTTCGCCCACCAGATAACTTTGAACCGCCGTATCTTTTGCAGCACCTAACCCGCCAAGAGTTTAGACCTCAACTGCCTTGGTGCCTGTCATTTGCAAGTGCGTGTATGCTGACATTCATTGTATACTATTATTGTTGGATGTCTTATATTGTACCCAGTTTATTAGGCTTGTGAGTATGAATCAGGGTGAGTTGGGTTTATTAATGTACGAGCCCTGTTATATGACTACAAATAGTTATTTTTAGCCATTATTTAGTGGCTTTACTTTAAGGTTAAGATGGAAAGAGAAGCGAAAATTAATTAAAACCGAAGCGATGATTTATTACTATAAATCCTAGAGTTCAAGTAACAAAAGCATATTGATTAATTAACAACGGGCATGAGGCGTTCTTGATGAAAATTCTCTGAAGGTGTGATTGGAATGAAAATGAACAGAGAGAAAGGAAAGAAAACGATATTTATAATGTAGAGAATTACGTAAGCTATAAAGTAAATAAAATTAAAATTAAAATAGATAGAGAGTAATGATTGAAAATATACATAATAATAGAAAAAAAGAAATTAAACAAAAAAGAAATTTTCAAAAAAAGATATTTCAAACATGTACAGCCTGTCATAGCTGTTCCTTTTATATTTTCAATTAATGTCCGGTTTATTTTAACTTTACTCGTCATTTCCTTTGTTGCTAACATTTCCATTGAACTAATCACACACTCTTTGTAGTCCTGTTCAACTATAATGAATTTATGTTACTTTTTTCGATGGTTCGAAGGGCCTTTTATGTAAATTTGTTGGCCTCCATGATGTGTGGCAAACCTAAGAACAGCAACAGCAACTGTTTTTCTCCTCCTCGAAGTTTGAAAAGGTCGGAGGTCACCGGCCACATTAACGATGCACATCTTAAACAAGAAAAAAATTCAACGTTGATAGGCAGGGCGCATTTATCATTCGGCCAACGGGCATAATAAAGGTCAGCTGAGTTCGCTCCAAACCATTCTAAATGTCCTCACCTTCAGTGCCACGTACAATAAAAACTGAAATTAAACTATATAATAATTCAGGAGAGTAGTTATGAGGAGAAATAGCACACCCACCTAAACAAGTCTTTATGGGAACAAGTTGTATATGGTTCTTTACACAGTAGAAAATTCTACGAAAATATTTTTTTGACTTTTAAATAATTAATAATTTAACACGTTGCTCTCAACTGTAGTAAATTATTGCTTATTCAGAGATTCCACAACAACTAAAACTAGTTTGTGAAAAAAAAAATAATCTGATTTTTCTAAAATCTTAGCTTTATTTGTTGGGAAATATTTCCATTTTACCGAAACATTCGGTGTGGTCCTTTTGCTTGGGCTTATTATAAAGTTCTAATTACATGAAATTTAACTATTATACTTATTTTTATATACTTAGCTATTATTCTAAAAATCATCTTCATTGGAAACCTCTGGCGGGTCAGAGTAAAATGTTGTTAAATCATGTGGCGTGGCTTTTTTGGAGAGTTTTCTTTGTTGAGGTCCCAGTTGGCTTTCTAAATCAAGATAATTTTTGTACTAGTGGGTAAGTATATAAAAACAAATAAGATGGTTAATTTTGGTCAAACTAAAACTTCAGGGTGAGCCCAAATGAAAAGAATGCATGGAATATTTTAGTGAGAAATTGGCTTAAAGAAAAAATAATTTATTTCTTCATTTTTGTGTTTGGAAGTCAAGTTCGGAATAAGAGAATGAAATTTGTATCATTGAGGGCGATTTTATTTTAATGGGAGGCAAGATAAAACAATCCCAAATTAGCTAGATCTTATCCATGGTGGGGGTCTTATGTGTTGACCACTAATAATAATAATAATAAAAAAACAGCTACCATGTAGATGTACAGTGAATGTGGGATTGTGGGCGTGTCACAACATGCACCTCTTAGATGTCACAAAAATGTGACAGGCATGGATGGTGTTTATCCGTAAAGGTACGTGTGAGAAAGTGCGTGCATGTGGGGTGGGGATGGGATCTTTATTATCACCATAAAAATTGCAGTTAAAGACAAAGGCAGTTTGGACCCATTGAAGTAGATGCTGCCTCCAACTTCGTTTTAAAACCACAGGCACAGGGTGGCTTGGCTGACTCAAGCTATCTATTCTCGGCAACGTAGCAACCAGACATGCTTATGACAGTGCATGTGTGTGTTTTGTTGCATCCAAAGTGGGCCACATGTGAGAAATTAATAGGTGCACGAAAAATGCACTAATATGAGCCGTTTTGCGCAATGTCAGCAAAATGGCAAATATCCAGAATGTGGAGTTCGCAATTGCCCACGGCTTTGCACCCGGCCTCATGGTGGACGATAGATTTTCAATCAACGCCTCTCCGACAAAAGAAGCTTTGCATCATATATACTTACCCCCCTTATAAATTTTTTAATCATTAATTATTTTTTAAAAGAGTTTTTTATTTTATGGTTGGCAAAATTTCATGCTATCTTTCATTTCCATCCAGAAGATTAGGCTAAGAGGGCATTTAAGCTATTGATCTTAATGAGGTTATTCCCCTGGTTTAAAAATTCATTTTAGGGATGGGTTGGTTGAATGCAAATGAATGAAAAAAAAAAAAAGGAACGAAAATGACCTCAACAATTCATAATGGGTTTATGAATAGTGTTTGTATTTATTTGTACTTGGGTTTGTATTATTTATAGACTATAATTGCTATTGACAAAAATAAAGGTGGATGCATAATAGTGTTGACGATTTTGACATTTAAATGCCGCTGGCATCCCACGTTTTAAAAATGAGTGCTGGACCAAGATGCATCGCATGCAGACGAGTCATGCGTGCCGCCAACTACCTGGCTGAGACAGGCCAGCAGGCGAATCGCGAATCAACGGCCCGGATCACTCAAAAACTAGTAGAGACCGTATGGGAGTGCATAGCGGCCGTAGAATCGTCCAACCCAGAATTTACCTTGTCCCTCCAAGTTGTAAATTCATGATTATACTAGATCCAAACGCGTGTGGACCCCAACATGGCAGGCCCAACTTGGTAGTCCTTCAGCTGACCCGAAACCAAACCGCGCTTTAATTAATTTTATTAATTAATTAGTCAGATATCCTTTTCGTATTTATCTTTTGGTGGTGGAGGGAGGAGAAGACGAAAATGCAACCCCCCTCCCTCCTGCGCTGGGTACTTTTCCTTGCATTTAATGCCGCAATTACTGACAGCTTCACCCCTCCCGCCACACAATCTTTCTCCTCCGCTTCACCACGCTCGATACGCCACCCCCATACACACTCACATCCATCTTCGCAAAGGAAACGCATTGTTTAGTTGATCCAAACCTTTCAAATGTTACAAACCACGTACATAATTCACAAAGTACTCAATACTTAGAAAAAATATTTAATTTAAATTATTAACTTTCTTTTTTAACGAAATTATTATCACTGCAATAAAACATTTCTATCCTAACCTGTTGTTATTTCCAAAACATTCATGGAGTGATTGAAGGGTTGAGATCGCGACTTGAAGGTAAGCTGCGATACATTGGAGTACGACTGCGGTGTAGCCAATCAAGGAAAACGCGCCTTAAAGAAGACTCTCTCTCTCTCTCTCTCTCTCTCTCTCTCTCTCTCTCTCTCTCTCTTTAATGGCGCATTAAAACTGGGAAATCAGCATTATATCTTGGGTTTCTGTTCGGGCTTTCTTTTCATTTCTATCTCGTTCTCTCCTTCGTTGGGCTGTGCATTTGTTTTTATGCGTCTGGTATTTTTATCGTATCATCGTCGTCGCCACATCTCTCCTAAGAAATAAAAATACATCACAGTATAGCAGTAAATGGCAGCAGAAGTGAGTTCGCTTGTGAGCATGTTGAAAGATTACAAGCAAGATCATCATCAACAGCAGCAGCAGATGCAAGGCGGAACAGGAGGCGCCGGCGGGGGGGTAGCTGCAGAACCGACGGTCCTGATCACCCGCGATTTGCTCGGCGGATGCTCCATGCTCGGATCCAAGGAGTTGGATCTGGACTTGCATGCTCCAAATGGCTGGGAGAAACGCCTCGATCTGAAGGTATGTCTTCCTTCTTCCATCCATTTTTTTTTTCTCTTTGAATTCTCCATTTTGGTTGCTTTTCTTCCTTTCTTGCCTGTTGGGAGTTAGAAAAATCTTCTTTCTCCTGCAGTCAGGGAAGATGTACCTGCACCGATGCAACTCGCCGTCGGACAAGAAGTCGCCGTCCGGTTTTCAAGATCTAAATTACCCGCCGAGTCTTCTAGAAGACGCCGGCTTCGATCTGAAGCTAGTCCCGTCCGTCGAGTCGCAGAGCGTCTGCACGCTGGACAAGGTGAAATCCGCGCTGGAGCGAGCGAAGCGCGAGTCCACGAAGAAGCGCTCGTCAGTGGCGTCGTACGGAGGGAGCGAGGCGTCGTCGTCGAAAATTCAGTCGTCCCTGTCGTCTCCGTCGTCGCAGTCGTCGACGATATCGACCAAGGGCGGCGATGAGGAGTTAGAGGTGGAGGCAGAGGAGGGCGACCCGTTGGTTTTCGCGGCGGGCTGCCCCGGCTGCCTGCTGTACGTCCTCATCTCCAAGGCCAATCCCAGATGCCCGAGATGCGCCGCCGTCGTGCCCATTCCCGTCCTCAAAAAGCCCCGCTTGGATTTGAATGTATCTGTGTGAAAAAAATAAAAATTAAAGAAAAATCAGCACTTTGATTAATTTTTTTTTGGGTCATTTTTGTAAATTGTAGAATATGGATAAGCATTAGCGTAATGCTAAAATTCATAATACACTCTTGTCAGACATTCATATTCGTCGATTGGTCATTTTATCATTATTTTATTTTGTTTTGGTAGATATTTGAAACATGTCTTCGCATGGTGATCGATTCCGTTAATCATAATCGAATAATCGCGTAAATCGTTATCAAGAAAAGATGGGGTTGTTGATTTCTTTTTTATGGAATTGGACGGCTTTGATTATTCGGCAATGATGAGCAAAATCGATTCAGAAATCGAAAGAAATCCAGCCGTTCCTCTCGTTTTGATCATGGATGGCTGACATCTCCATTGGCCGTCCGTAGTTTCTTCGAATGGGATGCCTCGATTTCAAGTTGGATTTCCTCGATCGACGGAAGATACTGCCCCAGGAGTGACTCTGCATCGATACGCCATCCGCCGCGCCGTTGGGGTGGCTGCAGCCTGACGGCTGGCTTAACGGGGGAGGCCAGATGCGGTGCCCGTTGTAGTTGCGGGAGCGAGCAGCCAACGGTCCGACGCAGCGGTCGACGTCATCGTCCCGTCACCGTCGACGCTGGAGCCCGCTGCATTGAATGCAGAAAGCATTGAATGCGGAAGAGCAGCGCGGGGCCCACGCCGAGGTACACGTGTCGGTGCAGCTGGTTGTGGCATTAATGGTTCTCGTCGTCTCACGCGTGGCGTTTCAAAGGAGGACGGCCTCGCAATAAATGCTGCGTCGCATTGAAAGCGAGGGTCGACCGGGCATTGAATTCGGCAGGAGGGTCTGGGTCTCCGGCGACCACAGCCCTGCACTTCTTACGCGCAACCGTGTGTACAGTAGATGTGAGTTGCGTAACGCTGCACTCATCCAAAATTGGATCGTAGATGCTGAAATGAGATTAACTGATGTTTAAGTAAGCCAAATGCTGCTTGTATACCCCAATCAATGACTCGAATTAAACGACTGAAAACTGACAATGTGATTAATGAGGCTTTATAATAAACCAAGCGACTGAAAATTGTGATATTGCAATTTAGCATACTTAATTTTTGATATACGGTTTAGACTGTATAAGTTATTTTTGTTATTATCTATATTTTTAATTAATTTAATTTTAGTTTTTTTTTATTTTTAAGGGTTGATTTTTTTTATCATACCTTAAAAATGATTTTTTTTAAATGGAAATATCTAAAAACGCCCTTGTTCTTTTTTAATATTTTCGAACCGGCCGACCAATCACCCTTTGGGCTTTGGAGCGGTCCTGCTTTAACCATTTTAGATCCAGCGTCAATGAAAGATTAAGCCTATTTTTAGTTCAACTAAAAGGTAGGCGGGCATTATTTGGACGGCTAAAACTACATAGGAAACATGAAATGAGCAATCTTATCATACAAGTATGCGCACGTCAGATATTAAGATCTGCAGCCAACTTAATTGCCAGATTGTGACATGAGAGGACGGTGATACACACTCCCGCACGAATTACACGGTGGCCCAGTTTTAATTCCATTAAGCCGTCAAACAAAAACGCGCGGTTTCGGTGACATCGAAAATCATGGACTAGGGGCTACATTGCTCATCGAATTCGTCTCAATCTATATGATTTTTTAACCATGATAATTGTTTGATATTCCAAATATCCGAATCAGGCATTAAAGTGGACCGAAGAACCAAATTTTTTTTTTAGAAATTGTGTGTTTATTGGGAAATCCTAATTTGGCCTATATTTTTTTAGTGTAAAAAGATTTTTTATTCATTTATATAGTTGAAAAATATATATATATTCAACCTTTTAGATGTTGGCCCCCCTTGGAAGATGATAGCTCAAGGGGGCCGGTGAATTAAACTTTACAAATTTTTGGTCAAATAAAACTAATATGCTAAAAAGAGTTGGAAAAAGATCACAAAGCACAACATAATTTTTATAATGATTTAGCTCCGTGTTGGTTACTATTCCATTTCTCTAAAATAATGTTCTTTTTAGTGTTTCAAGTTTTACTAATTACAATATTTCCAACAACAAGTTGGTTTTATAAAATTCACCAACTAATTTGTACAATTCAACCATTACAAAAGTTCTCTCTTTGCATAAATAGAAATCAATAAACAATAAAGATCTCCCAACTTGCAAAAATCAAATCTTATACTATAAGCTTCCCACTTGTAAAAATAACAAATGAGTAAATGAAACTTGTACACAAACTTGCCTTTTACTAAGGTTAAGTTGTACACAATATAAATAAAAAAAATGTAAAATTTACTCAGTGAAGAACTATGTTTCAAATTCTTATGAAGCTGAGATGAGATTGATGGAGCTTTGAGCTTTGAACATTTCAACGTACAGTGTGGAGCTAAAACTTCTATGGAAGAAAATTTTATATTTTATAAATGTACAAATGTAGGCTTATGGAATGCTTAAAACTTGTGTTTCTTTCGAGTAGGGTATCTATTTTGTTGGCCATGAAAGAACTCATCTCCTTTTAAAATAGATTGGATGAGATTTCGACCGTTATATCTTACTTACTATTCACGTATCAAAGACTTTCCAACGATAGTGAGAGACCTCTGTGGGGGTGGATACGGACCTCTGTAGTTGAGCTTTGTTGTCGATGACCATTGCTAATGATAAAAACTGACCTCAATGTCTTGGGTCGGTCCTCTATCAATGCCAGGAGGAGAGAGAGATTTATCGGCTACTTCGACAGACCTTTGTGGGTTCCAAGATATCCTCTCTCTTCAGTCGTTGATTTTGGCATTGGAGAGATCTGCACTGTTATTATCATTGCAGGAGTGTCATCTGAAATTGGGGTAGTGGTTAGATTGACTATCGCGGTCATTGCACTTGTGTGACCCACGTCGGCAAAAATCGTACCCCAACGCGAGTCATGTCTTCGTCCACGAAAACTGTCAACGTCTTACCCGTGTTTTCGGTCTTTATTTTAATTATGGAAGCCATGTGAACGGCCCGAGCTAGGGGACCATCTCCACCAAGGCCATGACACACAAGGTGATTAGTTGGAATTTAGATGGATAAAAAAGAAAAAATAAATAAATGATGTCAACAGTACAGGAAATGGTTCTTATTTTAAAATAAGATTTTCCTAATATCTTTTTAATTCCATTCTATATTGCCAATACTATGATTGTTTGGATAAAGGATGTATTTTCCAAAGGGTGAATTTTTGCCACCATTTTACTTTCGTACGTCCTGTATGAGAATTGAGAGAAGGATGAAAAAAAGTTTCCCCCCTTTCCTACCCTTTTTTGCTTTTATTTAATTGCTTAATATATTTATTTTTATTTCTTGTTACCTATATCTTCAAGATTTTCATCTAAAATATATATATATATTTTTTATTTTTAATCATTATCTTTTATTATATTGCATCGCTTGTTTTTCATAAAATTTTTCTTATTTTTCTTTTCTTTTTCACGGTTTCACCCAACAGCCTTATATATTCTAATCATTAGGCATATTTCATATTTCTGATACTGGGTTACGGCCGCATAAAAATGTTTTTCCCACGTAAAATGCTTGATTTGAAGCCATATATTTATAAATCTAATCTAATGGATTCATTAAGTTAATTTGGCAACATTTTCTAAATTTACAAACTTAGGAAAGATTCAAATGAGATATATTTTGCGGGCCATTTACATCATAAATTGAGATAATTTTTTACATCTTAAATATATAAATAATAGTAACAATAATGAATACATTAAATTTTATAAATACAGTCTTTTGAGCCGCAAACCAAGCGTATGGTCAAAATATTTATATGCCAAAAGAGCCCTCTACTAATTATCCCTCGTCTTTCCATGATAAAGCTTATGTCATTTACTTCTTGTCTAACATCATGCTGACATCATCCTTATTTTAAATACATTTTTCTAATAAATTCTCCGTCAAATAACACACCTCCGAATTTAATACCGAAGATTAAACCCTGCACAGAAAGTCATAAAAATCGACCATCTGACCCTTTTATTGATAGTCAAAACAAACGACTAATTGATGGCAAAATGAAAAGAAATAGTTTGCATTTACTAACCCGAGTTTCTTAGTGATAGACAGCAAATGCAATTAAAAGGGCCACATTATTGTTCAACACCCCACAAAATGTGGATCCCATGCATTGAAGAGTTCCGGTCACATTTCATGCACGCAATTAAAGCCCACTCCGCAGATTGACGTTTGACTCCTAACATTTAAAATGAAGAAGACAGAACGGGGCACTTGGAATTGAATGGCGTTCGTGCGTGCATGTAAATGCAAAATTCTCGGGAAGTAAACCCCCTTACAAAACATAAATATGGAATTCAATTCACCCAAAGGAAAAATAAAATAAAATCGGGTGCAATGCTTGTTTCTGACATAAATTCAATTCAATGCATAGATGGTGTGTTTGGTATGTTTCAAAAGGGCTGTAAAAGCCTCGCTTAGGTAAAAAATAAGAAAAAAAATAATGTGAAAAAAATACCTCAAAACTTTTATTTATTTATTTATTTATTATTATTTAAAAAAATTCACCTATTTTATCTTTATTCATGCCGATATATAATCAAATCAACCAATCGTTTCACCTGTTTTGCTTTCCCTTGTCATTTACGTCTCTTTTGCCCCACCTCAGAAAATATTCGCGTTTGTGTGGTGCACGGGGCACTGATTTTGACGGACGTGATGAGGATCATCTTGTTTGCTTTTGAAGTAGAGAATGACACTCTCGTCCATTTTCTCCACTGGAGAGGGAGAATCCAACACGTCTTTTCGTTGGGCATATAAGACTGTGATCGATATTGATTAGTTGCAGATTTGAAATTTTTAAAGTTTACAGTTGCCATGAAAGTATTGTTGCCTTTAAATTATTTAATCCGCTAAAATTTTCCATTTTCTTACAAGCAGTAACATTTTTAACCTGTTTTTTTCTCAAGTCATGTTTTTTCAAGATTAGGTCGCATAAATATAGCGCTATAAATTAACTTAGTTTCATGCGTCAACATGAGTCATAGTTTTGATTTTATAGTGCAATTAAATTATAACATAAATAAAAATATTGGAAAAACCAAACTATTTGTTTTATTTTTTGCAAAGCCGATTTTACTTAAATATATTATGAAAATATAATATTTTGAGTGGATCCAAACTAATCATTATATTTGTATTCATATACTTAGTTGGATCTTGATTAAGTGCATCTGTGGATTTAGATCTGATTAAAATTAAGATGTGCACAAATGAAAAAAAATCTATAAAAAATTTCCATAAAACTTGCTTCAGATAAAAATCTTTCATTTATTTTTTGTGTGCCTGTGCCGTGGGCAATGGGGCACAGCTAGCTGACTATGG
>JAYJMB010005431.1:0-11979 GCA_036873735.1 Pouteria campechiana
GCACATATGCATACTCTAAACATTATGTTAGGTCTACTAGCAGTTAAAATATAGTAGAGATCCTATTATGCTTTTGTAAAGTTTTTGGCAAACAGACTTATCTTTTTCATCTTTGTTTATTTTATTGATGTACTTATTGGCATCTCATACCTTTTCCCATCCTCAATGTTGAACTTCTTTAGCCGTTCCTTTATGTATTGGATTGGTGAAGGAAAATTCATTCTTTCATCTGCTTAATTTGCAGTCTCAAGAAGAAGTTGAGTTCACCCATCAAGCTCATTTCAAATTCTACCTGCTTTGTCTTGGACATTCTTTGCAAAGATTTTTATTAGTTGTACCAAATACTATATCATCAACATAAACTTAAACTATAAGAATATCTTTCATTGCATGTTTAGTGAAGAGAGCAATGTCAACTTTTCCTCTTGAAAAACCTTTCGCAATGAGTAATTTGCTTAATCTTTCATACTAGGCTCTAGGAGCCTATTTTAAACTATAGAGGGCTTTCTTAAGCTTGAATACATGATTTGGGTCATGAGGATCTTCAAACCCAGGTGGTCATTCTACATAAATCTCTTCATTAATAAATCCATTTTAGAATGCACTCTTTACATCCATCTGATATAACCTAAAGTTCATATAGGATGCAAATCCAAGAAACATTCTAATGGCTTCAATTCTTGCAACAAGAGTATATGATTCTTCAAAATCAATACCTTCCTCCTGACAGTACTCTTTTGCTACTAATTTTGCTTTATTTCTTACTATAATTTCAAATTCATCTAATTTGTTCCTGAAGACCCATTTAATTACTATAGCAGTTTGATAATTTGATCTTGGAACAATAGTCCACACATTATTTCTTTTGAATTGGTCTAATTCTTCTTGCATATCTGAAATCTAATTTTCATATTCTAAAACCTATTCTAGGCAAGTTGGTTCTAGTTGAGAAATAAAAGCAAAATTGCCACATATTTGGTGATAAGAAGATCTAGTTTTGACTTTATCATATGTATCACAATTATCTAACTTTCAGAGTGGTCATGTATGAATCTTCAATTTTTAGGAAAAGTATTGTTACCTTCATTGTTTGCCTCACTGATGGATGGTCCATCATCTGTTTCTTCTTCATCCATCTATGTTTCTAATTGGGAATGTTTACCTTATTTGTCTTGTATTTTCATTTTCTCAATTCAAGTTGTTAGTTCTCCTATCTCATCATCAAAATCATTTATCCTCCTAAAGGAGTTAGTATTTTCATCAAACTTTACATGAATAGATTCCTCTAAATTCTTATTTTTCAAGTTGTAGATGCTAAATGCCTTACTAACAATGGAATAACCAAGAAAAATGCCTTCATCAAATTTATTTTCAAATTTACTACAACCAAAAGGATAGAAATATGAAATATTTGGTTTCTTGCCATAGTATAATTGAAATGGAGTTTAGTTGAGTATAGATCTAGCAAAGATTCTATTAATAATATAACATGTTGTGTTCATTACTTCAGCCCAAAAATATTATAGGTGGCTGTGTCCTTGCCATCTCTTGTAAGGATCTGTTTTTCCTTTTAGCTACTCCGTTTTGTTGGGGTATTCTTAGAGCAGAGAAAGTTTGAAGAATTCCACTATTTTCACAGAAATTAGTAAATCTATGATTTTTAAATTCTCCACCATGATCACTCCTTATGGAAACTATATGAGAGCTTTGTTTATTCTGTACATGTTTGAAAAATACCTCAAAGAATGAAAAAGCTTCATCTTTGGATGTTAGAAACATTACCTAGGTGAATTTACTAAAGTTATCTACCATGACTTATGCATAATGTTTCCCTCCAAGGCTTCTTGTTCTTGTTGGTCCAACTAAATCCATATGTAGCGACTGAAGGGGTTTGGTTGTGTATACTTCTTTGTTTGACTTGAATGATTCTTTTACTTGTTGGCCTTTCATGCAAGCATCACATAACTTATTATCAAATTTGAGTTTTGGTAAGCCAACAACTAGATCTTTATTATATAATCTTTCAATCAGATTTTTGTTGGCATGTCCTAGCCTTCTATACCACAGCATGGGTTCATTGTTATTTCCATGTCTTTTTCTAAGTACTACAACTGAATTTGAACTATCTAATATTAAACAAGTGTGAGATTCAAACATAACTTTGTAACCATTATCACAGAATTGACTTACACTTAAAAGAGTGTGTTTTAATCCTTCTACTAGTAAAATATTTAAAATTGTAATAGAGGGAGGTTGGCCAATTTTACTAGTTCCAACCACTCTACCTTTTCCATTATCCCCTAAGGTAATTGTTCGTCCATTTTTAGCTTTTAGTTCTATGAATAGCTCCCTTTCTCCTGTCATGTGTCTTAAGTGACCCCTATCAATGTAACACTTGCTAGGCTCTCAAACACACCTGCAGTAATAAAATTAAGCTATAACTTTTTGTACCCATTTAGGAATGGGTCCAAGTGAGTTAGTAGCAGAATATTTTGGCACCATTGTTTTTAAGATGCTACTAATTTATTTTCTGGATATATCATTGCATTTATAGCTTTAGCAACTATTTCAGAAATCCAAATCATATTCCATTTGGGTTCTAGTTTTCTTTTGTGATTTTTCTTTCTTTGGTTTCCTATGTCTTTCTTTATTTTAAGTTTAAATAAGGTAGTAGTTAAGGTTCTTCTAAGAGCATGATTTTCTGCTTTGTTTTGCATAAGTTTTATATTTATATTTTGATCAATTTTGAGCAATGTATTTTCTTGTCTTAATGTAGAGCATTCATTAATAATTCTTTCAAGTTCTCTTTTAGTTTCCTTGTGTTTAGCTTTTAATGTTTTGTAATCTGAATACAGTTCTTCTAGTAATTCTTCAATATCAGAAATTTCAGGTTTCGAATTTACCTCATCATTGTGGATGGCCATAAAGCATATTCCTGTATGATGCTCTTCCTAATATTTTTCTTTGGAGCCGAGTGAGCTGAATTGAGCTTATTTTTCTTCTTCTTCTTCACTTGAGCTTTCTTGCGTCATGTTTTCTAGTATTTTCCATCTAGTCATAGCTTTCTTCTTCTTTCCAAATTTCTCGCTATTAGAAATATTCTTTTTGTCAAAGTGAGAGTTATACTTTTCTTCTTGTCTTCTTGCTTTTTATCTGGTTTTGGGCAATCAAATTTCATATGCTTAGGCTTGCTATAGTTATAATAGGTTGGAACTTCCTTTTTCTTGTCTTTAGTTTTGAAGTTCTTGGAATTGTTTCCAAATCTTTTCTTCTTGAGTATATTTCTGAATCTTCTGGTTATCATTGTTATATCTTCATCATCTTCACTGGTTGAGGCTTCTTCTGAAGATTCTTCATTTTTTGATTTTGCTTATAAAGCTATTGTTTTCTTGCCTTTGACTTCATCTGGAGCTTTTTGTTTCATCAAGACTTCATGGGTCAGGAGTGATCCCATGAGTTCTTCCACTATCACTTTTGTTAGATCTTTTGCTTCCTGTATAGAAAAACTTTAAGCATCCAATATCTATGTAGAGATCTCAAGATTTTCTTTACTAGCTTGGACTCTTTGTATTTTTCTCCTAAGTTCTTTAACTTGTTGGTGGTTTTCTGAAATCTTCCAAACATTTTAGAAATGTTTTCTGATTCCTTCATAGAGAAAGCTTCATATTCCTACACTAGAAGATTTATTTTAGTTTCTTTTACCTGATTTGTACCTTCGTGTGCTAACTTAAGTTTGGCCCAGATTTCCTTAGTTGAATCACATGTAGAAATATTTTCAAACTTAAAAGAGGTTAGTGCACACAGTAGAGGTAGTTTTTTGCCTTAGCATCACTTTCTACTGCTTGTATATCTTCTGGAGTGTATTTGTCTTCAGTGTTAGTAAGATTGTTTCCATTTTTCACTACAAGCCACAACTGGTAATCTATGGTAGTCAAGAAATTTTCCATTCTCATTTTTCAATACCCATAATTGGTTCCATCAAATAAAGAAGGTCTGGAAGTGGATTGTCCTTCAGTAGATGTATTGTGGAACATACTGGTCATTTGAATCTCTTCACAAGTTAATATATTGGTAAGCAAACTTTAACTAGTAAAGCCTGCTCTGATACCACTTATTGGTCCCTTATACAATGGTAGTTCAAGAGGGCTGGGGGGGGGGGTGTTGAATTGAGCTTACAAAACTTTTAGCCAAATCAAATGATCAAAGTGCTAAATGAATAAATAGAACAGATTGCATAATACACAGCATAAGATTTTTATAATGGTGTGGCCCTTCCTAGGTTCCTACTCCACTTCTCTGAGTCAGTTTCCTCTACTGATCTTAGGTTCCACTAACACCTTGATCAACCTGATCAAATGCATGTTGGTTTTCCCACAAGCTCACCAACCAGCTTATTAGTTTTCCAAGCTACCTAGAAACTTTTGCAACTTTTTGGTTTTCAAAGCTCACCAACGAACTTGTATCCTTTCAGAAAATTCCCTACTTACTTATCTCAATACATAAACACCAAGTACTTTGCTTCTGTTATCAAATACTAAAAAAAAGTGTACAGATTAATGCCTCTTACTTAGGAAGACTTGTACATAAATTCAAAACTTTAAGTAAATGAGTAAGCAATATGAGTAAAAGATTCAAACTCCTTAATTGAGAAGAAATTTAGACTTTGAGGGTTTCGATAGAGTTGTAGCCATTGAAGTTGAACTTTGAAGGAAGATTTTGAATGCTCAAAACTTTAGCTTTTTTGTATTTTCATATTTTCATTATGTTATATTTTTCATTTGCATCTGAACACCTCTTTTATAGGTTAAGAGAGATTTTTCCATTGCTGATTGTGGCAGACTTTTAAATGTTCAAAAATGTTTTTCTTCACCTTACATTCTGTTTGATGTTTGACTTTGCAGTAATCTGGTATTGGTCTGCAACTTTGTCGCTGACTTTTCTTAACATTCATATGAGTATTGGATGCTCTGAAGCAGCTTTTTTGGTTACTCTGAAGTGATGAGTGAACAATCATATCCTTTGAATGATTTTGGATACTCTGATTGATTCTCCAAAATGACAGTAAACTTTTTAATTGTGGAAAATCTTTGCGGAGAAGAGTTTGGATTTTCCAAACTTTTGATGATTCTGGGTTGCTAACTTCGAAGTTTCTTTGTGGACTCCGAAGCGTATTTTCATATCTCCAAAGCAGGTCTGATTGATTCTGAAGCGTAACTCCATGATTCTAAAGCATGTCTTCATGACTCTGAAGCATATCTGATTAACTCTGAAGTATGTCTTACTAATTCTAAAGTGTACTATGACAACTCCAAAACTTGTCTTGTGTTTCTAAAGCTTGCTATGATAACTTTGAAACTTTCTTATTGATTTTGAAGTATGCTGTGATGATTCCGAAGCTTACTGTTAACACTGAAGTACGCTTATGACAACTCTGAAGCACTCTATGATGACTCAAAGCTTGTCTTGGACTAACTCCAAAGCTTTCTAATTAACTTCGAAGCATGTCTTGATGTTTCAGAATACATTTCTGTTGGCTCTAAAGCATGTCTTGAAGACTTTAAGATTTCTATTTTCTTGTTTAAAGTATATATGAAATTTAAATATTTATTTTTCATGAGCCTTTATTTTGTTTATTCCTTTGATCATCATGAAAGCTATTCTCAAGTTGAGTATAGGATAATATTTTTGTAATATACTTGACAACAAATTGTCAATACCTTAACGGTTCACTTATGTTTTTGCTCATCATCAAAACTTACTTGGTTAAGCTAGATAGTATGTTCAACATATACTTTATCTTTTTATTTCTATTTGTTTTTGGAATTCATATTGTTGTTTCAGTTTTGTGTCATAAGTTTAAAGATTTTAAGTTCTTCTATTCTAGGCTAAACTCTAAAACTTTTATTCATGCACAATTGGAAATAAATGAATAAATGTACTAATTACAATAAAAGAGCACAAAAAATTTTGGGTTTGAATTTTCATACCTATACTTACCTTAGCCTCTGACTTCTTTGAATACATTCTCTTTCATCTTGTGTTAAAAAGTTATTTGTCTCTTGAAGGAGCTTGATAAGCTCTCTTTTCTTCTTTCTTGTTTTCCTGCACTTAGATCAATCTCAATAGGTAGATTAGTAATCTTTAAGTGTAATTCTATTTTCCCCATAGAAGATGTCTTTAACTTGTCTATCATTTCTCTCACATTTTTACAAGTAAAGGCATATTTGCAAATGGTGGGGTAGAAAACACATAGCAGGACATATATAGCTTTTAATGCTCTCTTGCCTTGCTTCTCACTTCATCCTCACTTATGCAAACAGAAATAATTTCCAGAAGGTTAGTGGCAATAAGAGATGTTTCCAAATTCCTTTTCCACTGAGTAAAGCTCATTACATCAAAGTATGGAGGTTGAGAGTGGAAATCCTTTTAATAATAGAAAAGATGAAACCATTGGGATAGCCATACAGACCTCTAGAATTGTTTATCTAGCCCACTCTAGTAGTTATTGTTAGATCCCATAAGGTATCTTAACCTAAGAGGGGAGGGGTGAATTTGGTCATTTAAAAATTATTGCTTAACCCCTATGAAATCAATTTTCCTCTTTTCATGAATGTGTGCTATCTTCTTTTCATGAATGTGTGCTATATAATATAAGATGAATAATAAAGCAATAAAGCATACAAATAGTAAAGCAATCAAATAAATAAATAGGAAGATTTTTATAGTGGTTTGAGCACCCCGTCTCTAATCCACTCATCCAAGAACACATACACCTTGTGTCCTAGCTTCCACTATATACAATAGTAGAAGTACAAGTAGTGCTCCCAGCACTATTCTAGATTCTAGATCTAAATGGCATAGACATAGTGCTCCCAACACTCTTCTAGATTCTAGCTCTAGGGGGCATATTCATAGTGCTCTCAGCATTCTTCTAGATTCCAGCTCCAGGGGGTATAGCTCTAAGTTCATGAGCTTACCAGAAACTCCACCTTTATAGGTATTTTGTGTACAATGATATGCCTTTGTCTAGGCTAATGAGTATACATAGTTAAAACACAAATAAAATGATAACATATAAGCACATTATAGTGATTTCGAACTCCCTTAATATAGTGCTAATGTGGCATTGAAGTTCTTTGATCTTAGTAGCTCTTGGAGTAAAAACACTCGGAGGACTTGAATGGGTTTCTTGCTGGTAGATTCACCTTTGTCACTTAGAACCCTCAAGCTCCTTGATAATTTTTAAAAGGACTTGATCTTTTAGTAAATCTTTGTGGCACACAGGATTGGATATATTGAAGAAGTAGGCCTTGAATAGATACAGAAAAATGAAGCTTTTGGATGATATTTAAAGTTTAAAGCTCTTAGCCTAGGGATGCAAAGATTATAAAAGGTTTCAAGCTCAATCCCCTTGCTTCTTCAACCTTGAATCATCCCTTATCTTCTCCTTAAATAGAACATAAAAAATATGATCATTAGAAGAAGTGGGAAGCAACTTTGAGGCCTGCAACGTTCAAATTTTTGAACATTGGAAGTCATCAGGAGTTAGTGGCAAGTGGGTGTGTCAAGTAACTGTCTGCTAAGCGATATGGCAGGCAGTTGCTCCAAGCGATTGTGGTCAGATGTCTGTAAAGACTCCCGCATCCACCTTGTTATCCACTGCGATACGGTAGGTGGCTAAGCCAAGCAACTGCCACATAGATGATATTGAAAGGCGACTATGAACTAGTAGGCAGTATCTTCAGATGAAGTACTTTGTCTATGGATGGCAGGTAGTATCTACAAGTGCCTGCAGTAAGTGATTGTGGTCCTGCACTCAATATTTTTGCACTTTGCCACTTGCGAAACTTGGAATAAATCAAAACACATTTTCGCATATAGTTTTCATAAGCTTTCAAACATGGATAAAAATTTGAATTAAGCTTTGAGCAAGGATAAATTTAATCAAGTATGTCTATGAAGCATGCTTATTTGGATGCATATATCCATTATGATTTTCTCAAGTAGTAAGACATGGATAAAGGCTTTTACTCACATACAACATGTTTATCAGGATGTGTTTGTCCATTACTTAGGATGTGTTTATCCATTATGATTTTTCTTAAGCTCATATATCATATCAAGTAAAGGGTTAAGATGATAATTCCATGAAATACATGCTTATGTTTAAGTAGAAATGCATCTATGATCCAACATATGATAGGCAAGGTTAATGAAATATGAACCATGATGCATTTTTTATTCCTTAAAACAATTTGCATAATGTGCTTGAATAAATGATAGCTTTACTAATGAGTGCACAATCCAAGCATACTTTAGTCTTCTTATATTTAAGTCATCATTAGCGAAAATTAAGCCTGAAGCTAATTTTTGTTGTCATCAAAATCATGCACAATAAGCCCAATAGTTGCAACCATGAACGATTTGTGATTCTTGATATTGAATTTAGGGAAGTTTTCTTCGATCGAAAAGGTGTTTAAGAACTTGTTTGCAACTTTACACTCCTAAAATACATCTGAAGAGACAAGTAATTGCAGGTGCAAGTTCTTCTACTAATCCTACATTTGTGATTGAAAAGTAGTGGAAAGGTTTCATAATTCTATAGTTGGGAAGAGGTGTATTTAATAGAGGGGTTTGGAGAACCCATTAAGATCTTTCCAAACTACAATTATGAATAAGGATTGAGAAGAATTCACATCAAAGCTAGGTGCATCCCTTGTCCCTGTTATAAAGGAATTTTATGTCAATGCTAAAGAGCATTAATGATTAAAGGCACTTATGAGAGGCTAGTTGGTCCATTTTGATAGAATAACCATAAACAAGATGTACAAGCTTCCAAACATTGAAGATGATCATTACTTTGCTCTAGTAGAACAAGGACCAAATTATGATGAGATTATTAGTCTCCTTGCATAGCTAGGAATTTAATGGAAGAAAAAGGAAGCCACTATGCTCAATTTTCAAAGTGTGAGACTTTGAGCTAAAGGTAGAACTTAGCATTATTTTATCTTGACAAAGCTATTTCTACCTATGAATCACATCACTGGAGTTACTAAGGAAAGAGAAGTGCTTAATTATGTTATTCAAATAGGTCTTCTATTGATGTGGGTAAGATAATTGAAGGATCTATATTGCATATCACTCAAGGGCTCACAAATGGAGATTTTGGACACCCATCTTTGATTTATGCCATGTGTTTGCAAGCAGGGGTAGCTACAAGCCCCATAGAAGAAATCTAGCACCCTAACCCATCACTCACCCTTACACTAATTTGAAACTTCTCAAGGAAGGGTCAAGCAAATGAATGTGCAGATCCGTCTTAGCTATCAAGTTCTTCATAACCAAGCTCTTCAAGAAGGAAAATGGATGCATCTTCTTCAAATGTTGAATCCGAAGTGCTGAGTTGCGCAACCAATTATCTGAGATGCAGAATGTACTGCAAGTGCAACAATAGTTTGTGTACTCTATTAATAGAAGATTTGACCAGTTCTTGGCGAAATAGGAGCAATAATTTGAATACATGGTAAATTTCAACAACGCTCTCTCAAAGATGTGCTCTAACTGCAACCTTAATCAAGAACCCAGCCAAGTTACATTTCCTTAGCCTCCTACATTTCCAACTTATTCTCTAGCATATGAACCAAAGGAATCATAAGATGAAAATTAAAAATCCCCCATTAAGGGAAATCTTTGAACTTATTCTCTTTATTTGAAATTGAGGAAAATGTTGACTCTAAGTTTGTGGGAATTGGGTTTTGCTTTTGTTTAGTTTTTGCTCTTGCATTGTTTTTGTTTCTCTGAGTAATGATTAGCTTTGTTTATATGAGACCAATGATAACAATAGGATGGAATGATTATAGCTTTTGAGAAAATGAAAGATGTTCACATAGTCTGTGTTCTTGACTTGAATATGTGTTTAGTTTTACTTAAAGATGCCTTATACACTTGAACATATAGCCATGCTTGTTTTAATCACTTGAGTACTTAGAGAAGATTTATGTGATTGTGTATCCATGACTTCACTGAATTCTAGAACTCATTTTAATCATTATTTGAGGCAAAATTTTAGATGATTTCCTACTAAGAAGATGATTTAGGCAATCTTTGGAAGATTGGGCTTTTCACGTGAACCTAAGAAGAATTTATAGCCCTAGTTAATTGGTTGAGGTTATTATTACCCTTTTTCTTTGTTACCCATGTAATGAGCCTAACTTGAGAATAAATTCTACCTTCTTATCCCATATCTTAGCACATTAAACATTACAAGAGAAATTTTGAGCTAGGTGTGAGAGATGGGAGAGTAAAAGTGTAGAAAAACAAATTAAAAAAGAAAACTTTTTGTGTAAAAAAGGGAGGATTACATCTTAAATAACTTAAAAGAAAGTAAGTTTGGGGGTTTGATATTAACACAACCCAAAAATATGGATATATATATATATATAAAGGGGAATAAATTGAATAAGGAATGAACAAATAAGGATGTGAAAGCTCTATGAAAATTCATGAGATGGTTAATGAGTTAAGGTAATTTTGAGCCACAAGGAATATTATATCTTACTTTGACATATCCAATCATTACAAGCCAAAAAAGACCTATTGATTCTTGGTGATAAGTCGTCAATATTAGTGGAGAATGATGAAAGAAGGGAGTCTATGGAGTTTGGAATTAAAATGTCAAAAATGTTTTACTTAGCGGCATAAATTCATCTATGTCAAAAATGTTTTACTTAGTGGCATAAATTCATCTATGTCATAAATTGATTGAATGATAATGGGTATATTTTTTTGCACACACGTAAGGTATCAAGAATAGGCAAGACATTATTTAAGTTGAATTTCTAAACATGTATGACATTTTAACATTTTCTCTTAGCCTATATTAATGAGAAATCTTTTGAGGTCTCCAAGATCTAAATATGATCAATGTTATTCTTTTTTTTTATTAAAGGTTTTTGGTTTATGTTGATTTTAATTTTTCTTTTGCTCAAGGACTAGCAAAGTATTAAATTTGGGGATATTTGACAAGTGAATTTTATTCATTTATATTAGCTATCTTTTGAGCTTATTATTGGATTTGTTCTTAAGCATTTAGGTGGATTTTATTTATTTTTATGTATTATTTATAGGTCAATAGAAGTTGAAGAAAATTTTAGCAAAATAAAGCGCAAAGGAGGTCGAGAAGTCCTGCAATTTAGAGTTGAATTGGAGCTAGAAATTTTGGTGTGAATACACTATTGGGCACTACAGCGCCCATGCAATATGGATAGAGAGTTGGCTGCTACGACGCCCAAATGCATTAACAAAGAGGATAGGGATCTGGGCACCACAATGCTAGTTGGCTGCAGAAGGCACTTTATGTTTAGAAAGATTTTTTGTTCTATGCACATGGGAGAATTTTTATCCATAAAAGGGGTCAATTCAATTAACCTGAATTTGGGGGTTAATGTAAAAAGGAAAATAGATGCAAAGTAAAGGGGGATGTGACCTAGCAAGGGAAAGTTTTTAAAGCATAGAGAAGATTTTGAAGGAAGATTGTTGTGAAGAGAAAGAGAGTGCACTTGGAGACAAATCATTCTCACATCAATTCATAGTATTTTTTTTCAATTCTTTTTTTGTTTCTTAATCATGTTTAAGACAATGTTTATTATTTCTTTTAGTTCTATTATAAGCTAAATATTTTGTTCTAGGGCAATAACATAGCCGGATTATGAATATTCAATTTTACTTAGTTTAGTTCAACTTTATGTTTATTCACTATCCATGTTGAGTATTTAATTTGAGTTTAATGCTTTTGAAAGTGTGTGCACCACTTTCTTTCCATTAACTTCTTCTGGGAGAGAACTTAAATAAAAAACTTTGCTCCTCCTACATTTTACTTTCTCCTTTCTCACTATTTCTTCTATTCTCATTAGTTGAAGATGAGAGATTACGTTGAGAGATTACGTTGACATTTTGTAGTGTGATCTCTTCTAAACATGG
>JAYJMB010005432.1:0-11975 GCA_036873735.1 Pouteria campechiana
TCTTCAACTATTAATTATTAATTAACATATTTCCTCATCATTCTCACATTAATATGGATATTTCATCCATTTTTATATTTTTTTGATAATAAAATTCCTCACAAAATTAATTTTTACAGTATGCCGCACTGGAAAAATTACCGAAACTTTACAATAGTGAAAATTTACATTTTTGAAATTCCATGGCCTCACAACATTGTCGTGACACTGAACCTTATGCCGCGACATTGAATCAATGTTTTTTGCTACCCACCTTTCCTTATGAAAACTTGTCCTGTTTCCTCATTCTTAATGTTTCTTGCTTAATTTCCCTCAATACTCACTTGTTTAACCTTTATTCTCATGTACTAATTCCCAACTATTTTTAAAATGCTTCAATAACCAATACTTTCTCATTTGTCATTATGCAATGAATTCATACTTTCTATGCAATTGATAGCACTTCACATATATTGATTTCCTTCCCAATTATATCCATTCCTTTCAAACTAACTTCATTCTCTTCTTCCCAACTTCATAATTGAATAATATCTATAATGAAAGATTTCAAATTTAGTGAAAATTCTTAAACAAATAACCTGCTTATCTTATATGTATTCTCTACCCTTTTCTTAAGATGTAATTTTGTATTTCCAACATTTGCTTCACCAGTCAAACACCCTACATTAAAACATAGCTCTCATGTTCATTCTTTTACATTTTCTATTTGTAAAAGTATACCATTCAGATCCCATTTTAAGTTTCTAACATAACCCCGATTAGGGTTTTGCTAATTACTTTACTATAACTCCATTAAGATGTAATTATGCAATCATTATCCAAAGTTAATCATGCTATGCTTTTCTTAGCACCATTTCATCAAACATCTATAGCACACTTTCTCAAATTTCACTACTGAATTCTTGTTTTCCCAAAAACCCTAACTTTAAAATTCTGAAAACTTACTTTAAAATGCAGAAGTCAGAAATTCTAGTCACTACAAACTATTAAGAAACATTTGAAATGACTTACTATACCACTTACTTTAATTCAATTAAATCTCACCAAGTCTAGTTACAAGATGAAATGCCAATCTATCCTTCAATATTCGTGCTCTTAGACCTTCGAATTTGATGTTTAATTGGTACTAGAGGATTGATAAACTGTTTATTAGTGATTTCCCCTACTCAATCTATCAATTTCAGTAGGAAGCAAAATTTTTTGGAACTTAGGAATGAAGGTGGGAGGCTAGGAATAGTTGGGCTGAAAAATGGGGCTGGTGGAGCATTTAGCTCCCAGCCCCTAGGATGCTCCGACGGTGCAATTCATTAAGAACACATGCAGCCCACACATCATGTGTTCTAACTATAACTAACACTGAAATTTCTTCTTGTATTTCATAATACTCAATTTGTTTCATCATACTTATAAAAAAATTTTCATTTATATTACAAATCATGCATATGTAGTTTATTTACACACTAAAAACCAGTTCTTTCCATCATCAAAATTTAGGGTCTCACACAAACATAGCTTTGAGACTTACCTAAATTTAATGCAAGTTTTCTTCTTACCTCTGTGGTACCTAAGTATTGGGTCCAATGGTGTTGTTAGTGGAATTGTGTGTGGTAGAAGTTTATGCATATTCCTTGGGTCTCCATTTGATTTTTGCACCTTTTGCTTGCATCTTTTTTGTAAAGCAATCATACACATTATGTCCAATTTTGTTGCAGAAATAGCAAGTATTTGAAACTCTGCGCGGTACACTATATTCCATTGGTTTCCTTACCTAAGGATAACTCATGAACCTTCTAATGTTTGGATAGTTTTCTCTTTCTTCTATGAGGTTCACTCCCTTGGACTATCTAACAAATTTCTATGAATTTTCATCTAACCACTTACAACCAAGTTCCTTTTTGTTTGTTTGACCAGATATTCTCATAAACTTGGTCACAGATTCTCCTGGATTGGAGAATCTACTCAACATACTATTTAATATCTCTATCTCTTTCTTCAGATCTCAACCTCCTTTTGTAGAGATAGATTTATTTCTGCCAATATAGAATTTACTTTGATAGTTGCATTAAAGTGTCTTTTCCTTTGAGTGAGTTTCTGGCCAAGTGATTCAAACTTACTGAAGAAAGAGTTATATGACTATTGTAACTCATCAAAATTTTTGCATTCGACAAAAGTGCTATTCGAACTTGAAAAGTCAGAATTATAGGAGTAGTAAGAATTTACCTTCTTCTTCTGCTCCATTATAAAGTGCCTTTTGATGGTCATTTGATCTATTAATTCATTCTCCATCTGGGCCATGCAATATATTCTTACGAGGTGTCTAACTTCATTGTCACATTTCTCACTTGAGCTTGTCCCTAATAAGTCTTCATCATTCACATACATTCCTCTAGCTTAGTTTCTTGAAGACTCATTGAAGTTATTCTTTTCTTTTCTTTTATCCTTCTTGTTCATATTTTGCTTTTGCTTCATTGGGACATTCAGGAGACATGTGTCCAATTCCTCCACATATATAGCATGTGGGGAGATGCATCTTTCTTTTAGCCATTTTCTTCTATTGTCTAGGCTGTCTCCTTGAGGTGCTACCTTTGCTGCTTCTTGTAAATGTTTTGAAGTTTTTGACCAACATAGCCATATCATCTTTAGGTTGTAATGCTAGATAACTAATGCTTTCTTTGGTCACTTTAAAAGCAATACTTTTCTTTGGCTTTGTTAGCTCCTCTCTCTTGTTTTGATTAGCTCGTGTGACATTAGTGAGCTGCTAAGATCGTCCATGAGAAGAGTATTCAAATACTTTGCTTCTTCTATCACTATGATCTTTGGGTTCTAGGATTTTGGTAAAGCCCTCAATATCTTCATTACCTATTCAAAATTTGTGACTTCTTTTTTCAGTCCTTTCAAAGCGTTAGTAACTTTAGAAAATTAGCATACATTTCTAATATGCTTTCCCCTTCTTTCATCTTAAAATTTTCTAGTTTTTCTATTAATATATTCCTTCTAGTTCCTTTGACATATGAAGACCCTCCATATATAGACACTAGTTTATTTCGAATACCTTTTGTACTAATGCCAAAGAATACTCTATCAAACTCATATGAAGATAGTCCAGAAAATAAGTAGTTTATAGCCTTCACATTATTTTGGACTAAGGTGGCTTTCACTTTAGTCCATGCATCTAGTTCAATAGTGGGAAGATTGATTTCAACTTTAATGGCCTTCCAAGACTCTATATCATTACCTATAATAAATTGCTTCATCCTCAACTTCCAGTAAGCGAAGTTGGTCCATGAAATGGGAGTGACAAGGTAGACAATTGCCCCTTGGAAAATATTTATAAAAAGGATGATGGATTTGCCATTAGATCACTATAGGTGTTTATATAGTCTGCTCTGATAACATTTGTTAGTCCCAAAAATTAGGTAAAAACCCAAGAGGGGAGGGGTGAATTGGGTACTTAGAAAAATTGCTCAACCCCTTTGGGATTAATCATCCCTCTATCATTCAATCACTTAATCAACTAATGCACAAATAAATAAGACATAAGGATTTTTATAGTGGTTTAAGCAAACACTCTTCTCCACTCTTTCAGGAATAATTTCCTTATAGTGTCTTGAGTTTCACTATTTCCAATAGCAGAAATACAATAGTTCTCCTAGCACTCTTCTAGATTCTAACTCTAAGAGGTATAAACACAGTGCTCCTAGCACTCTTCTAGAATTTAGCTTTAGTGGGCATGATCATAATGCTCCCACCACTCTTCTATATTCCAACTCTAGGGGGCATAAATAAATAGTTCTTGTCTACACTCAGATAGTCATAGCTCTTCTTAAGTCTAGTCTCAACTACTAGCTTAAGGAAATTACAAAGAATGAATATCAGAAGTTAAAGCACATATATTTCTCAATAAGAACAGGGGAAGGTTTTTGAAAATTAAATGCAAAAGTAAATGATCTTCCTAAAAGGTGGTTGGGAGCCTTCAAAGAAAGTTGAGAAAGGTTTGAATGCAAAGTTCTTAACTCTTGAAGGATTACAGAAGGTTTAGCTCTTATCAGTAAATGCTCTAAAGAGAATTTTGAATATTTTCCTTGATATTTGGTTGCTTCCTTCTGCACATTTGAATTTTCTAACTTCTGCTTAATCCTTGTCTACTAAAATACCTATAGCACTGACCTTAGAGAAGATGATTTTTAGATTCTTAATAAGCATTGGTCAAGGTATTGCTACAATGGATGATTCTTTCATCAATATAGAAATGGCGTCATTAATGCTGAATGGAGGCCAATATTTTGGTTTGGCCATTGTTCATCTTTTACGTATGACAGACAAAGTATCAATTTATCTGTTCATTAGACAAAGTTCCTTCATGTTTTGGTTTATCCATCATAAGTAGCAGATAAACGGTGGAGATGTCGTTTCATCACATCGTCTATTGAGTTATCTATTGTAAGTAATAGACAGTTTACAGACGAATTATCCTTTCCAATACTTTATCCTATAGATTAGTTTTTGAACTGTAGAAGCACTGATGACTTGTTTCTTTAGCACTTCATCTATTGAGTTGTTTATTATAAGTAATGGATAGGCTATTGGAGCATAGATGGATTATTCATTGCTTCATCTGATGGGTTGTTTGTTGTGAAGAACTCCATTGATCTACCAGACAACCTTCACATCTCCACCTTGTATGTTTATAACAAATGATCATTGGCTCACTTATGATAGACAAAGTCTGCTACTTTGTATTTGTCAGATATAATTTCCACTTTAACAGACAAATGGAGACTTTGCTGAATCCTTTTCATTTGAGCTTTGTCTATAACAGTACTTCATTTTTTGCTTTTATACTCGCCCAAGCCATGACGCCTTCGAGACTTAGCTAAATCCTACTGCTCCACATTTGTCTATTTTGACAGATAATCAATGGCTTGGTAAGCTATTCATCTATGACTTACTTATGATAGATGAAGTTTGTAGTATGCTCATTACTTTGCATTAGTCAAAGATAAACTTCACTTTGATAAATGAATAGTGATTCAGTTGGTTCCTTTTCTTTTGAACTTTGACCATAGCGGTACTTCGACTCTAGGTTTTGCATTTGCCCAACATATTTATTTTTTCAGCCTGACAGATTAACACCTTGGAATATCTTCTGATTCTTTTTTTTCTTCTTTTATTTGTGAGGCCTACAACTTGATTCTGCATGCTAAATACTAGGCAATAACCATTAGTACATAATATTTAATCAAGTTTTGTTTCTCATCAAAACTATGTATTTATACTAACACACCAAATCCTAACTTAGCATGAATCATGTTTTTCATGTCCACTTCACCTCAAAAATAATACAATTCACTATTTAACTATTTTCCTCATGATTAATACACATAATTCCATCATTTTCCCCCTCAAATTTACTATTCACTAATGAGTAAAAATCTTAGCAAGGTAAAGACATGAAATTGGACGGAAGCAAGTGGACTTACTATCAAATCCATATGTGGCTTCTTCCTTAGCACATAAATCCTACTCCAAATCTTCAAGATCTCCCATCCTCTGCAACAAAATGGATTTAATTCTCTTCTCCATCACCCACACAATGGGTTTTTGGGTTTTTTGGTTGCATGGATGATGGATTGAATTCTTAAATGAAGCTTTTCCTTAGCAAAATCAAGCCAAACGATGTTTAAGAACAAGGGGCTGGGTGTGGGAAGAAGAAAAATGGAATGAGCTGACTAAAAAAGTTAGTTCACCAACTTATTATGCCAACCGGTGCCATGGTGCTAGATTCTGGCGCCATGGCACTAGCTTTGCTAGACGCCGCCAGTGCTTGCATTTCACCCTGGCATCGCAGCGCTAGATCCGTTGCCCCTTTTGCCCTTTGTTTTTCTTCCCCTTTTTAAACCTTCTATCATCCATCTCTTTTAGCTTCTCATCATTTACCCACATTATAATAACATAAAATGAGTAAGAAATTTTAACTAAGGATCAAGTCATCTAACCATTCACATCTTTTATTTTCACTTAATAATCACATATAATCCACAAAAATTATACCATAAATAATAATTGGGAATCACACCATGTAACCATTTACATTAGAGGCAACTATAACGTATTCAGGCACATCATTATCCAAAATTTAACACCCTGGGTGTTATAGAGCACCCTTCTTACAAAATTTTTTGACCTCAAAACTTTAAGCATTGTTCTCAAGCTATAGAGTTATGCATACAAATTAATTCACATCTTGCAGACCCATATCCTCATGATACACCGTGCCAATTGTGGCTCTCTGATCATATAACCTAATCATTCATTTTAACTCATATAAACCTTTAAATTATCGATCAGCTTGACTAAATTGTAAAGCAATCATGTCAAAAACATGTTACTTGTCATTAGCTTCTGATAATAGTTCAATCGAAATGTCTATTCATTTAGTCACTTGCATGGGGGTTACTAGACATGCAGTTCCTCTTTTCCTATTTCACCATAACATAATCTGCTCAAATCTTAAAATGTACCATAGTATAATCACTAAACATAAGCAAACATTGATCTCAATAAAGTGTAAGCATCTCATTTATCAGGTGTATAAGCATATCAAACGAAATGACATCCTTTAAACTTCTTCAATTTAGCACACAATTTCATTTAATCGCCATAAATTTATGTTCAATTCATATTCATGTGCTTCTGTACTCTTGAATAGTATAATGATATCATCACTACAACTTGTACTAATCATTTAGATAAGGCTTTCCTTTGGCTTATTCAAATTTCCACTATTTTTCCCCATCACAGGTCCTTTCTTCTATCCCTTTTTCCTTTTGAGCAGTGATGGCACCAATTTTATAATGCAAGCATTCATACACAACTGGATAACTAATACAACATATCGTACATACTTATGATGCACATACTATTATAACACAACTAGTATGCAATCTCAAATCTTTCATTTGAAGTGCACTTTTCCAGGCCTATTATTCATGTTCATATGATTTTTTCCAAGCTCATATGTATCCTTTCATCCCCATACCTAATTGTTCTGGGCTCCACACCATCCCCACATCAGGATGTATCTGTCCATATACATGCCATCCCTACATCGGGAGGTACTTGCCCATTCCCATAACTAAGTTTCATAATCCACCTTATAAAGAAGACATATCATACTCATATTATGACTATGATAGACATCAGTGCATTTGGTTTTATCACCAAGCGTCCATAGTCACATCCTATTATCATTTTTCAACTATACATCTAATAGATTTCATTCTTTACATATATATTATAAATTCATATTCATACAAATCTATTTTACATTATGTAACAAGTGTCTCAATACCAGGACATTTAGGCCTCCACCCTACGTGGGTATCAAGTCATACTAGCTATCTTGGCATCACAGCCAAGCCTTGGGCCATCCAAGCCTCCACACCCCATAGGTGTCACATCATGTCTGGGCTATCCAAGCATCATAGCCAAGCCCTAGGCCATCTAGGCCTCCATATCATGTCCGGCCATACAATTTAGCCATATAGGCCATCATGCTAATCGGATGTATTATATCCAGCCATACAGGCCGCCACTTTCCCTTTTTCAATTCATGAATGATTATTCCTATAACCCTAGCTACGAATGTTGCTATATTCATGGTAGCATTGTCATTACTACCTATTATATACTGTCTTCATTGCAACTCAAGGAATGTAGGTTTGACATCTCCATCTACTAAAGCACTTAGGTGTACTGTTGCCTTACATGTCCCACTGATGCCATCGTGATGGTTTTCCTGAGCTAACCATCAACTCACTGGTTACATAATGATAGTTTTCATGAGCTTACCACCAACTAACTAGTTACACAATGATGGCTTTCATGAGCTTACCATCAACTCAGTGGTTACACAATGATGGTTTTCACTAGCTTACCATCAACTCACTAGTTTATAAGCTTACCAGCAAACTTATACATTGGTGGCTTTTATGAGTTTACTACTAACTCACATATTAAGTTCATACATATTTATACCACCTATATACTTGTGTATGGACATCATATTTGTGCTATGAAAGCATGCTTATATTCATTTCACATAGACTATACTTTATTCTCCAAAAATTATGAACAAATCTTAATTACTTCTTGCCATATAACCCATGAATAAACCACATAAATCATTAACAATCCATCATCAATTCAATACATACATAATTCCAAGACTAGTTACAACTTCTAACAATGCACTATAATTCACATATTTAGGATTTATACACCCATGTACACATACTCGAAAACTACATTCCTTTATCATGCATACATCATGCATCATGGTAGCATTATCATCTCAAATCACAACATCATTCTCAAATTCATTACCTTTTAAATTCATGACAATGTAAAATGTGATCAGGATCTAATGCATACTCATGTTTCAATGCATACATCCTCATCACTACCAGATTAATATTCACCATTAGTAAACATATTTTTCTCAACATAACAATAGCAAGTCATCCTTCCCTTACCAAGATGCATGTATCATCAACATTCTTACAATACAGACTCACTAGAGATAACCATATCTTTACATGAGTCTCATAAAACAATTAAAATAACATTCTCCCATGTTCACCTAGGTTCACCAACCTGTATTGGACATGTCATTTCTTATCTTTTCCCCTTAGTCATTGTTATCATAGTTTTAGGATTCATCACATACCCTACTATCCTAGTATTAGAGAAACACAGCTCTAATATCATTCTGTAATGCCCTGCCTAAGGGCCTATGCATTTCCCCATTGCCTTATAATTTTTCTATTTTTAAAAGAAATATTCTGCCAAAAATATGATAGAGTCTACCCTAAATTTTATGGATTTTAAACCAATATAATTTTCAATCACATATAAAACTAGAATTTAACAAGTATAAAACATTAACATAAATCATTATGCATGCCCAATTTACCCACATCTGCCCAGAACTTGAGTCACCCCATGATGGCGATAAACAAATTGGACTAGTTTATATCCATCCACCAATATATGGTGACATGCTAATCTATTTTACATCATTATACATGCCCACAATAGATTCATAATGATGTTGTTACAATTTGAAATAAATATACATACACATGCAAAATTCCAATCCTGATTTATCATACCATCATATAAACATCTTTACATTTTGCTTAATCACATTTGGACTCCATACTTGACTTGCCAATTAAAAACATATAATAAGAAGACGTGAGTCTGGGCAAACTCAATAAGTAGACAAATAGACAACAGTAGTAAAATAGAACAACTAGTTCTGAATCCCAATATAGAAATCACAAGTAATTACATTACAATGTTTGTGAGGCTCAATTCCTCATCACATCAATGTACCTTCTACACACTTTGTTCATATTATATATCATAAATAGCCATATCATAGGTTGAACATGGTATATCAAATTTAAATAACTTTAACACTTCATAACATGATAGTGCCATATAGGAACTTCCTATCATAATAGTTCCATTTAGGCATGACATATATTAATCATATATATACTCCCATATTATCATATCATCCTAGAGCCATGTAGGTACTTACTCTCATAACTGTACCATTCTGGCACAACCCATATTATACTATGTCATCTAGGCATAAAACTATCCATGCAATCCATTATGGAAGATTTCTTATCCCAATAGTATAAACAATTACATAATATAGCTCTTGGGATGTCATCAGCCCCCTCCATACATATCATAGGGAATACTCAATATCCCTTCATCCACACATTCACTTACAGGTGATACCACTTATCCCTAGTCAAACACCTATTACATCCTCTAGTTTTCTCATACAAGTAGACATACAAGTAGCAAGGATTCTATCTCATTATCAAACATATTTATATCCAACAAATGGGATATCCACTATCCCCATCCATTCACACAAGCCCATATATAAACAAATACATTAACGGGATAATACTATCCTCATTCACCAATACAATCAACTTGAAAAGGGGGCCTCCTTACCTCAATGAAGTACCCTTTCACCATCCTCAAGTTTTATTATTGAGCTTCCAATTCTATGTTCAGACAATCCTACTCATACAATGACTTCATTCACTTAGAAAGATCAATTGGCTAATTCATAAATAGTTCTATATGCCTCTCCAATGCACAATGACATTTAGTTTTAACCATAGGCTAATCCAACTTCACCTTCTTTTAATCATTTACTAATTCTTTTAATCATTTACTAATCATACATTCCATGGTGTAAATACACTATATTAGAAACTGCAATAGGGTCAAGTCAGTCAAAACATATGATAGCTTAGGAATACATTTTCTCAACTACCTTATAAGCATTCTTATATTAACCATTTCCATAGAAAAACAAATGAGGGGACTTTCGAGGGAACTTTCTTCACAATAGTTCATGACCATAGGAAAACATAAGTATCAGTTAATTAACTTAATGAATCAACTAATCAAGCTTCTTTTTTAGCCATTTGGCCATTCCAATTCCTTATGCATCAAACCCCTTTTTAACTTGCATTTAGGTTATTGTTTACCTCATAGGAAACCTATTAACCATAATTTCTTATGTCTAAACCCCCCTAACATATTACAATTAACCAGTTAATCATTTTTCCCTTGGCAATTTCACATAAACCATTAAATTCTCTAAATTTTACTATTCACAAAACCCTAACTTAGCCTGAATCAAATTTTTTCATGTCCAATTCACCTTAAAAACACTACAATTCACTAATTAACTATTCCTTCATGATTATTACACATAATTCCATCATTTCCCCCCTCAAATTTACTATTCATGGATGGGTAAAAACCCTAGCAAGGTAAAAACATCAAATCGGATGGAAGCAAGTGGACTTACCATTAAATTCATATGTGGCTTCTTCCTTAACACATGAATCCCACTCCAAATCTTCAAGATTCCCCATCCTTTGTAACAAAATGGATTTTCTTCTTTTGTCTAACGCCCACATAATGGGCTTTTGGGTTTTGAGGAGCATGAATGATGGATTGAACACTTTAACTAACATTTTCCTCAGCAAAATCAAGCCAAATGCAATTTAAAATAAGGGATTTTGCATGGGAAGAAGGAAAATGAAATAGGGAAGGGAAAATGGAATGGGCTAACCAGAAAAAGTTGGTTCACTAACTTATAGTGCTGACTGAAACTGCAGTGCTAGCTCCACTAGACGCCGCCCATGCCTACAATTCGCTTTGACACAGCAGCATCCATTTTAGTGCCATGATGATAAATCCATTGCCCCCTTTTCTCTTTGTTTTTCTTCCCTTTTTTAAACCTTCGATCAACCATCTCTTTTAGCTTCTTTTTTCCATCATTTACCCACATTATAATAACATAAAATGAGTAAAAGATTTCCTTAATCAAGTAAGGATCAATTCATCTAGTTGTCCCCATCTATTTTTTCCACTTAATAATCACATATAATACCCAAAAATTATAACTCAAATCATGACAAGGAATCACACCATATAACCATTCACATTGGAGGTAGTTATAGTGTAATGAGGCATATCATTATCCAACATTTAACACCCTTGGTGTTACACATATTTTGCAAGGGGACCCATTCTTCGACGCCCTAAATTGCTGGAGTTTGAAACTAGTTCTTTTTTATTTTTGAGGAAAGTGAGTTTTCAAAATTTCGATGCATTTTTTTGTGATTTGGAGTTTCTCCATGGCATTCATCTGCATAGTGGAGGAGGTGCATGACCGATGAATCGCCAACATTGAATAAAATGAATCCTTGATGCCGAAACTCCCTCTTGCGATCGCGCCTTCTATGAGAAAGTTCTCGCTTCCTATTTGGTTGGCTTGTAGAGGCCTCGCCTTCGCCAATGTGATAACAAGATGCCGATACTGGATATTCAAAATAGATAATCTTCATCAAGGCTTAGGTTAC
>JAYJMB010005433.1:0-11973 GCA_036873735.1 Pouteria campechiana
ATATATAACTTACGCATACTTATGCATTATCTTTTGGTATTTCTATTTTAGCCCATCATCAAAATAGAAATTACTCTGAAGTCTCTATGTGTTAAAGGTCCACACCCTATCAGATACATTAAAGCCTAAATTAACAAAACCTTAACAGATCACTTCAAATGAGTTTAACCTTATATGATAGTTCATAATACATAATTACTCATATATAAGAGCAAATGTTGCTTACTGCCAATCCAAAGAGGAGAACAATAGAGAAGAACAACAAGGAAGGACAGAGTTCTTTTGGGCTAACAAAGGTGTGTGAATCCCACATGAACTGATTTATGTCGTTTCCATCTGCTTGTAGCAATTTTCTCTAGTGAACAGAAGTTAAAAAAAAAGAAAAAGAAAAAGGTTTTGAGAGACCCAAGATCATGGGAAGGCTGCTGAATGTAAAACTAAGTGAAAAGAAGTAGAAGAAGAAGGATTCAGGGGGCTGCTGAGAACCGTAAGCATTATTTCACATCACCATTTTCCTTTAATGAGTCATTAATTTCGATGGCAAGCAAGGTGTATTTTAAAGGGCACATAACAGGTGAAAGTTTCAGCAAACTGTGGCCACCAAGTTGATAGAGCGAGTCACCAACAACGGCACTATTGCTGCCGCAGAAAATCAGTAGAAACAGGGATTCGTAATTGGGTTCCAAAAACTAGCAAAAATGTGATCTGGTCAGTGCCACTTCCCAAGGAACATTAACAGTGTTGATGGACAATGCATTATATTGGATTGGCGAAGGTAAATTCAATGGTTTGGGTGGATCCTTATATGCCAATTGAAGCCTTCTTGCTGTCAACTAGAATGGCTTCCATGCTTATTTTTGGAATCTGAGAGGTCCCAAGAACTATCCAAACGGTGTCTGGTGTGCCCTACTTGCCAGGAATTTTAGCTGGGATGTTAGATCATGTAATGACCCTGAAGTGTGGCCATAAATCAACTAATTTTGTTGGGTATTGAAGGTCTAGAGTAGGGCTTTATATGCCGATAGTGAAAATAGCCTTAATCTATGACGTTTTGCATCTGTTTGACCGCAACAATTGATCAGGTCATGTGTAGGCTCCACTTGCAAAGAAACTTCAGTGGGATGGATGGACGACAAAATGCTTTGGATTTGGACCACAAATGGAACGAAACAAATACAGTTTTTTAACCCGAAATGGAACCTAATGCTGATAGCAAAATGGAGTTCACGCGTAGACAAGGTGGCATCTGTTTGGATCAATCCAGAGAATCCGATGATGATTTGGGCCCTGGAATATGCTTGGGATGAACGAATAACAAAATGTTAGTGAGATTAACAGGGTGGATGGCATAAATAAACCCAAGCAGCATTAAAATAGTGCATACACCCAAATGTGATAGTATTCTCAAATGAAACACACTTGGGTGTGTTACTTGATCCAAGGGTAGTGGGCCCCACAGTATGATTTGGGATGAACTAAAGATGAGAGATTAATACTATTTATGAAGTGATTAGGGTGGATTAGCCTAAAGCAGCCCTTAGATCATGCTCTAGTCCACAAGATATATGACAATGCGTATTGAATATTTTGTAAGATTGAGAGTAAGCGCCCACTGATCAAGCCAGTTTAATATTTTTTTTAAGTATATTAACTTAAGGATTTTGAGTTTATCAGCCATATGAAGTGTGGCCTAGTTGATTTAGTGGAATGGATGAATAAATTTCCACTTGTGTGAACCTTAAATAGCATACTTATCCAACGAGTTCAAAGTATGATCAATTATATAACATTCCTTGAACGATCCCAAGATGGTTGAAATAAAACTTAAATAAGCCATCAAATAATGGGTTGCTCAAAATAGTTGGTTGGCTGAGCAAGTAGCTAGTATCTTAACCCAGTGAACCCACATGGGTAATCAAATTGGTGAAATGACATATGGATGACCCAGGGATATGTTGTAAATGCTAGAAATAATGAGGGTAATAAACTCTCACCTTTATAATGCCAAAGATCACGTTAGACCAATTAAAAATGATAAATGGCTTATAGGGGAATAACCCAAATGTAATGTAGTAGTTGAAAATATTGAACATCAAGAGTGTCTAAGGATTTCATGGATCAGGCAGAATCAAAAGGTGAACAAGAAGATAGATAGAAGGAGATAAAGTGTTAAGGGAGTGGTAAGTAAACTAAAACTAGAAATTTATTTGCAAAGCATTCTGTTATGAAATGTTTTATTATGAATTAATTATTTACAACTACTAAATTTCTTGTTTATGAATTTCATTCAAATTATAAGAAAATCATGGTATATATTTTATTGAATTTGATGAAATTGAGTATATTTTTTATGTTGTGAAAAACAAGGCTGTAAAAGCATATGATTCATTGAGCATGAATCTAAGTAGGGTGCCTCGATCATGAGGCCTCGAGTGTGTGACATGATGAGTGCTTGTGTGTGAGGCTTAATGTAAAGGTAGGATAGTCAAACTAGGTCAATGATGGTGTGATCACTAGGCTATAATGATTTTTGAGAAAGCTTATTGAGGGTGTAGTATGACTGCAAAGAGCTGAATCAAGTGTCGGCAATGTCTAATGAAAAGGTACCCGGCATTGAGTGAAATATGTATTTAATGACATATACGTGACATGCATGCATATAAATATCATTGGTATCATTTCATATACAAAGTGATGTTCACGAGTATTATTTTCAATTCCTATATGATGAAATTGAAAATGTGTAGGTTGAATTTTTAGAGAAATGTATTTGAATTGAATTTTATTAAAAATTTATTTACCTTATGAGCTTCAAGCTCATGCTTTGTTTTAAAATATTTTCAGAGAAAAGAAATGCATGTACTAGCAGGAGATGCAGAAAATAATTCAGTGGAAGATGACATAAACTAAAATCATGTATTTGACTAAGTCTTCTCCTCTATTCTATCTTGTTCTTCTTGGTCTCAGCCGCTGATCCTGGAAGCTATAGATAAATGGGCCAAGATGGAAGCATTCCTTAAATGAGGTTCCACAAAAGTGTCTTACGTGTACCCAAAGGTGGCTCAACAGACTAGGGCGTTACAGTATAAGAAAAGTTTGAAATTTGGAAAAGAAACTTTAAGAGCTCGAAAGGAACACACAATGCACATTATGAATGTAAACATCAAGAATGTAAACATCAAACAAAATTAGCGTGTCCAACAAGTTCCTTCTGTAGCTTGCATATGAGACATATATTGGTTTCCATGGGGAATGCGTTTTCTAATATAATGAAACCTTAAAAATCTAAAAGCAAACCAAATGGAGGGAATTAATTTTGCCACACTAAATCTTTAATTAGAAAATTTATTTCAAAAGAGCCCACAATAATGAACATCATTTGTGAAAACTTTTCCATTAATAAAAGTTTTTAAATTCATAAAAATGCTTTAACAACATAGATTATATAATCATACTACCCTACTTTATAAGAACCTTATTTGCAAGCAGATATAATGAAGTCAATCAATTTAATGGTGCACCGTAAAGATACTCCCCACATACTAGCAGTCGTTATAGACAATTTTGACATGGTGATTGATGACTGATAATCAAATTTTCATAGAGAGACTATAAACATTTGAAAAGTAATTAGGGAAAAGAAAATTTGGATGTTAATTTATGCAGGACGTACCGTTTCAACTTGAATTGCTTGCATGTTATCTGGACCAGATCCTTGAACTCTAAATAATGCAATTCCATCTTCTGTGTAAGTTTCATCAGCAATTTGTCCCTCAGCTAAGTAGTTCTTGTATCCAGAACTAATACCGCCCTGTGGAGTTTTAAATTAATTTATGTTCAAAATTTAGAAAATGTTTATTAAAATTTCAAGAAAGAATCTTGCAAAAGGAGCATACCTTCAACATAATAAAGCTTGGAAAAATAGCAAAAAATTGAATTGGTTCCTTCCCTTAAATGCAAGTCTGTGCATGCATAATAAAGAAATAACAAAGGGATAATGAACTTTTTTGTTTTTTGAAAAAAAGGCCTTACAAATTTGAGACATGTCTAGAAGTAAATTACCTGGACAGCCTGTAGCTTCAGAGATTCAACCATCTCGCTTGCAAGTGACACTGCAGTAGCCTTCTCTTCCTACAACAACGTCATCCCAATCCAATATATTATGAAATTTGCAACAGATTATTGACTCCACCCAATCCACAATGTAAAGGAGCACACTTTCATGATTAATAAAGCTTCATGCTAGACTAGTAACCAAATTCACTAATAAGTGTATTTAACTTATTAAAGGAATTTCATTTAATTTCAATTATTTAAAGACCAAATGAGGAGTCTCTTACTTGATTAAATGTTCCCTAAGTGTATTAAGAAGTGTTTTGAAAGAGCTTATAGCCTTTGGTTGGATCTAAAGCCTTGAGAATGCCTTTGAGCTGAAATGCTTTAAGTGTGGAGCTCAGGCAAGCAAACATAGAATGTCCAAGCTCACAAAGAGGTTGGATTTTTTGCAAAATAGAACCTCTTAAGTTTGGTATTTGTTAAAACATTTAATTATTAATTTTGTAATTTAGAGTTACTAATGCAAAATTTGTGCAGAGAATTTTCTGAAGCCATGCAAGGGGAGTTTAAAATGAGTTTAATGGGAGAACTAAATAGTTTTTTGGATTTACAAGTAAAATAACTTAGAGAAGGAATCTTCATAAATCAAGCTAAATATAAAAAGAGCTTTTCAAGAAATTTAAGATGGAGACTGTATCCCCAAGTGAGTACACCTATTAAGATAGACAAAGATGAGTAAGGTAAGCCTATTGACCAAAAGGTTTATAAAAGCATAATAGGCTATTTGTTGTATTTAACTACTAGTAGACTAAATATTATGTTTAATAGTAGACTAAATATTCCAGGCAAGTCCTAGAAAATCACACTTAATAGCTATTAAAAGAATCTTGAAGTACCTTTTGGATATATTAAACCATAGTTTGTGATGCGTAAGAGAATCAAACTTTGAGTTAGTTATGTACTTAAATGCAAATTTTGTTTGTTTCAAAGTGCATAGAAAGAGTATCTCTTGAACTTGCCAATTCTAAAAATATATAATTATTTAATTATTTTGTAAGGAAACAAAGTTCAATGGTATTGTTAATTGTTGAGGCTGAAATTAAATATACTGCAGCTAATAGTTGTTGTGCCCAAATATTATGAGTAAAGCATCAAACCAACAACTAGCAGATTTTGACATAAAGCATGAAATACAAGGATACCCAGCATTAGGTGTGATAGTATTAGTGTAACTAACTTGATAAAGATTTTAATATTATATTTCAAAAACTAAGTAAAGGGCCATGTTGAGGTCTCAAAACATGCACCATATAAACAAAGGAGTACTCAATTCGATGGAGAACCTGACATAAAGTCCTATTTAACACTTCATTGATTGAGTATTACGGACAAGGGATTGTGTGCAGACGAGGATCCTGCACAAGACCCTGTCGGTTCAAATTCATTGGCGCACAAGGAATCAGTTTAGGATAGGGGAACACGCCACCGCTGTCCATGACCAAAATCATGATTTGCAATTTAAAAAGGGTTTTCAACAGTAGTAAATCCTCTCACCTCTTAACCCAACAAACTCCATTCTCCTCAAACCAAATTCCATTCTTTCCTTGAAATCCCTAACTTAAACACATCCCAATCCCAAATCTGATTCCTTACTTCCAGAAATGTAGATTTCATCCTAAACTTCACCCCACAGTCTATCCACCATGGCGAAAGTCAAGGTTCCAAGTGCAAGAGGACCGATTTCGGAAGAAGGGGGATGGAAGAAGAGGAAGAAGTGAGATAAAGTGCTTGACCCTTTAAAGCAAGAAATAATGGCTATTTTTTAAAAACATTAAGTTTCTCAAATGCTCTCCTACTACTACTGATGACTAGAAATGAATGAAGAACTATAAAAGGAGTTACGTTAGTATGAAAGTTAAGGAGCGTTGAATGAGCTAACTCTACACCCTCTAAAAGACAATCTTCTACATTTATCAAAGCCCCCATCTACACAGAGTTTTCAAGTGACAACTCAGAAATCTTCTTCAACAATTAAGACTGGATTCCTGCAATCAATTCTTCTGGATGTTAAATTTTTTTTAACTACCCCTAACTTGTGTATCAGCCTACTTGGAGGTCTTCTTTCCTTATATTGTTTTTTCTGGGAAAGGTGTCCCTGTCCCAAGTCCAAAAACAGGGTAATTGGAGGGAGCTTCATTACCTTTTTTAAGAAAGCGTTTCAGCCCTTTGGAGCTAGAATTCAGAAGGCAGTTGTGAACTGCAGGTGTTGTAATTCTTTGTGGACTAGTGGAACCAAAAGTGAGGAAATAGATATTGGAACAATAGAGTAAGTGCCTTTCTTGGACCAAGTTACTACAAAAATTTTCCTTGGATAGTTTCTATTACTTCATTGTGTTGCTTGATTTCCACTATCATACTGATTTTAGTGCTTAGCTTCATTCTTTGGGAAATTTTTTTATCTTCCCAATCCCCACCTTGCGTAATTGCCAAGCGGGGCCAATAAAGACAATTTCTTAAGGATGCACCTAAGTGTTCAGCACAACAATTGCAACAAGCTGGTTTCTATGTCTCCGAATTGTTTGTTGAGCTCGGATTTGAAGATAATATGCATTTGGCGCTATATGGTTTTGACCATTTGTGGTAATAGTTTGCTAGCTAACAAACAGAAGGTAGAATTTTCCTTGTGGGCTTCCTGGAAAATACTAGGAAGAATAGGAATATCTATCGTACATGAAAGAACGTGCATAATTGCAAGACCAACTTCTTGAAACACAGGATATTCATAAAATAGGAGGTCTGTTCTATTACAGGGTAAGCTTATCCACCTTCTTGAAAAACTTATTTGCTTTGTAAAATTCACCTTCTTGGCTTGTCACACTGTATATGTCATCTAACCCCAGGATAGAACGTGTCCCATCATGATGGCAAGAACAAACAGAAAGATAAGAAATGCCCGTCCAGTAAAAGGGTGGTCAACTCTACGGTAAAACCCATCAAGGCCAAAAAGCCTCTAAAATAAAGGTGGCAGCTCAAATTTATTTGCCAAGCTTCTTGACTGCTAGCTTCCATGGCAGAGCAACCCTGAAAATAGGATGGAAACCCAAGAAATTTGCAGAATTATGGTCCCTAAGTATTTTTTTTAAAGCAGAAAAACTACTTAGTAGACAACTTATTCTATGAAGCCATTGATTGACCAACATTTGTCGAACAAACCTTAGTAGTACTTAGGCTGGTTTCAAGCTCTAAGGAACTGATGGTTCAGAAAGTCCCAGCTATAAAACAAACATGCCAATTGCAACAGTAAACATAAATTCCAAGGTAAAGATTATCACCTCAATGCTCTGCCTTCCAAACCAACTGCCAATGAGATGCTCCTCTTTATCTTCTCCAGGATATGAGTAACGAAAGATGTAGCAATCTCCGGTGTAAAATTTTGATTGCTGAGAAGATTCAAGGAGAGACTTTTCCTGGCCATTTACACGCCAAACCTGTTGGTCGAAGCTGGAAACCATAGTTAAGAACTAGGTCTAAAGCTTACAAGCCAAACTTGTGCATCAAAGCTGGAAATCATAGCGAATAACTAGATCTAAAGCTCCAAAATCAAATAATGTACTTATATTCCTCTTGAAACTTGGAGCTGTCACTTTGCTATGGTCAATCTGTGTGATACACAGTAATGAGGAACCATTGAACTTGGTGTCTTAGACTGCTATTTAATCTAGAAGTTTAGTATTGTTGTACCACGGGTTACCTCTTAACTTGCATGAATCACAACTCAATTAAGTATAGAATAAGTATAGAAGAGGTTAAGGCCAACATTCATAAGACATGTTGAAATGGTAATAAACAAAAGCAAGGACTAAACCAAAGAAGAGGATTTCAACAGCACCTGCAGATTACCAGTGCAATCAATGTATGGTCGAGGTTCTTCATTTGCCGGAGCAGCTTCACAAGGCCCTTCACATCAAGTCCTTGGCGTTTTAGTAGTGCTGATAAATCAACCAAAATTCTAAATTAAAAAATAAAATAAAATAAAAAGTATTTTCAAGCTCTAAAATCAGAAATTAATGATAGTAATTCACATTCTTCACAATGATACACATGAAAACCAAAATTACTAACCAGCAACTTTCCCTCTACAATCCTCAGAGACAGCAGCGTCAGATTTCTGTGGCCATGAATCAAATTTTGATCTAAACATTACTCTCTCAAATCCCTCAATAACACGAGTGAAGTGAGCATTTAATCTGTCAGGGCTACGAATAAACTCCTGCATTATGTATTAGCATAGACCATAATGTAAGAATAAAAGATTTTGACTGAAGAAAAGGTTCGAAAAAAAAACATTTTATATGGGATATCTGGGTATTACTTCAGCTGCCACATTTGCACTTTTCCTCTCATCAAGAGATGTGTTTCTACCCATCCATATGAAAACTTCAAGCCCAAAATCTAGCAAGTAGCATTTGTTAGTGTCCAACAAATCTCTTGACAAAGAATCAGCCTCAACAGGTTCTACCTTCCCTTTCTCAATACTGGAAAGACAGAAGATATAAGATCAGAGCTAGGACAATTGCAGAACACACGACAAACCCGAGGTATTCTCAAATTGTGAAACAGAAATCCCTCAATAGCTGAAGAAAAATGACTGATAATGTATCAATAAGAAATATGGATTTACAAAAAACATTTACCATAGTAACTTGGGAGGAGTGTCTTCAGTTTGCATATCTTGGTCTGCAGCTACCTTTTTTGGAGTGGAGCAAAGCCACCAAAGAGACCCCAAAATTCACCCGCATCAGCATCAGCCATCAATTTTCCATCCTCTATATCAGGTGAACAAATTATCATCAAATTATTGAAATCCATTCAATATCATGATTAGGTTTCTGAATTAATATGCAAGCGACATCATATTAATCTGTTCAGCTATACTGATCATTAATAGGGAAATAAAGTATGTCCCTTTGTTTAATTTCCATGATTAAGACTCTAGATGAATACGTAACCTACCAACACCAGCCACTTCACATTTCCCGTCATGATGGCTATCTTTGATGAACTGCACAACTTCAAGGGCTTTTGCCCTTTCTTGAATACAAGACTTGGCACCATTGAACTGAAAAATCTTATACTTGGTATCTAAAATAAATTCATCATCATGGTTGAGTGAAGATCGAGCAAAAGCAACCTGAACAAAGTGAGTAAGCAACTATTACATTTAGATAAAGGATCAATGGCTTCTTCTTGAAACTTGACCAATGAGAAACTTGCCTCTTTCACGCGGACAACATGTTTTCCTTGACAAATATACAAACGGGTGACATAATCATCAGCTTCATGATGTTTGAACTCAGAAGCTGTCCCACCATCTTGAGGTATGATGCATGGTTTGAAGTAAGACAGGAATTTCTCTGTTTCCTGGCCTTGTAGTTCACGATACTGTATAGCACGCTCTCCAAGAGCTGCATCCAATTCGATTGTCTTGATTGCTGCAGTACGAGCTTCATCCTATTTATTGTTGTAAAATGAATGATATCATGCAACACATTTAACTAGGCATTGCTACATATCTTTTGCAGGGAACAAATTAAAATAAAGAAAAGTAAAAAACAGACTACCTGACTAGAATCTTTACCAAGCAAATAATGGATATTGTGATGAAGAGCACCGCTTTTCGATGCTGTTGTCTGAAACATGATAAAAAAGAAAAGTTAGATAAGATTGATTTTTCAAACTAAGCTACTCTACAGAAGCTAGGATTGCCAAATGAGAATGTTTTACTATTGAAGCTCATGTACGCACACGACTTCGGAATCCGAAAGGCGTGTTGGGATATGGTGATTGCAGACTTAATTTGCTTTTATGATGAGACGTGTATCATTGTCTTGGTTTTTTCCCATGGTTGGCAAAATCCATCATTGAATTTGAAAACTTCTTTTAAGTCCTTCCAGTGATTAAAAAAGCAATAACAATGTCTAGCATCCAAATAACTGCTTCTAATTTAAACTATACTGTTCATCCTTATTTCTCAGGTGCCTGCAAAGCAAAGGTACTTTAAATGGAACAAGATAACCTGTAGGAAACTAAAGGAGAAATGAGAGCAATCACCTTCAAAATCACATATGAATCTCTAGTGAAAAATTTCCCAGATGATAATGTTGGGACAGGAATAGGACGAAAGTTTTCAATACGCCATATCTCCAATCCGCTATGCGCGGTTAAGGACTACATAAAGACATTACTAAGAAGAAACATAATTTTGGAAAGTTGAAAACTTAATTGCTATTTTATTAGTAGGAGAACAGGAAATGTTTCTTAATTTAGAAGTAACAGAATACTCACGTAGCACCGTAGCAGTGACCTTAATATTCTGCTGGTCACCAATACCCGTTACGATAAAGAATGGAAAACAAATATTCATAATATCTGCGAAAATATCCGTACTCGAAAGGGAAATATCAATATTATCTATAATAATTTTCTCCTTTTGTCCATTTAGACAAAAGGTGATTTTGGTATAATCTTTAAATTGTTCGATTTAAGATAAATCTATACAGACTGATATTAGATAATACCATTAACAATATAGCTCTAGTAAAATACAATAATTTGCTCTTAAAATTTTTTATTTTTTATAGATTTTAAAATTTTTGGAATTTTAGAGAAAAGCCATAAATTAATTTTGACACAATGAGTAGTCTTAAGTGTGCAGTTACATGATTTTTAAATTTTTTAATAATCAATTTTAATCATAAGTTAATTAAAATAAATTAAGAATTTAGATTGTGTTTACAATTTCGTAATCATATTAACACACATGGTGTTTGCTAAAATAGATGTAAAGAAAAAAATTGTCTTATCATTTGTCTTTCTTTTTCAAATTTCTTAAATAATAAATAATTTAATGAAAACAAATTCCAAACTATGTTTCTCGTTTAAGTTTGATTATTTATATATCATTAGATGATTATCTTACACGTGGTACTATGATATGATATGTGTTTAGTTTTAAAATACTAATAATATTTTATATCTCATGTCTTCAAAACTAAGATTAAATATCTAATGTCATTTTTTTTTACTTACATTTGCACCGTAGTTTAAATATTTATATTTTCATATATGTTTCTATTATTCATTAAATGTTATTTTATTATAGAATTTTTATTCTAAATGTGAATTTATTTATTTTTAAATTATTATAAAATTTCAATGAATATTTCTTAATTTTACTGATAAAGTTCCTGATAAAAACAATATTATCTCTGGTAAATGACAAAACCTTTTTTTTTCTGCGCCTATATTAACCGCTAGATACTTCATTCCATTTAAAACAAAGAATCATCATTAAGCCTTTTCTTGCAAGAGATGGATTTTGAAAGCAAAAGAGATTAACTCTCCATATATTTTGGTAATTTCCCAAGCACCAAATAATTGTGATCATTCATAAGATGTGAGGATACGCTTTCTGTCCAGCCCCATGGAAAGCAGGATCCAAATCTCTCATGGAAACAGACATTTTGTTCTTTGGGTTTTAAGATATTAATCTCCAATGTCTTGCCACCTTTCTGGAGATCGAAGTTCTTAAAAGTCCTGCACTGAAATTTTTGTAGGTCATTAGTTAGCAAAACTTCACAGTGAAGCTCCATCAGTTACATCTCATAACAAGTAAAGGATTCATGTTAGAACATCGTGACAGATGCATGCATTGCCATAGATGTGCTTAGTATTTTGTCCATCATGCTAAATAACATTGGCAATGTTGTCTTTCAATTATTTATTGACTTTTAGGACTAACATTTTTTCATGATATGACTAAGAATTAAGTTAAAAATCTAGAGATGAGAGAGAGAGAGAGAGAGAGAGAGAGAGAGAGAGAGAGAGAGAGAGAGAGAGAGAGAGAGAGAGAGAGAG
>JAYJMB010005434.1:0-13059 GCA_036873735.1 Pouteria campechiana
CAAGCTCCTTAAACGTAAGAGACTGCCCCAGTCTAGTCCACCTGAAATCGTCTCGCCATCGCTGAGGTCGAGGCTGACCACATGACTCGTTGATGCATCACACCTTATCCCATGCCAAGTGCAGCAATCCTTGTTGCTTGCATTCCAAGAGGAGAGTGTGAGATCGCTTGTGTAAGGGTCGAAGCTTTGCTTCAAACGGAGCAAGGCAGAGAAGTGATCATGGATGCATGGCCTGTGTTTTGTCGATGGCAACTTCTGGCTAGCATGGCTTGCAGCAAATACGAGAGGTGAGAAAAGGAGGGATGAGAACAGGAGAAGCCTCACAGCACAAGTGAATATTGCAAATGGAGATAATATGGGAATTGAGAGGGCTTTGGAATGAGGAGAGAGTAGTTGGAGAGCCATTGGGTTTCAATGGGTGGATTTGGGATGATTGGAAATGGAAGTTTGTAAAGACCAGCTCGATTATTTATTGCTCTCGATGGCACTGCCGGTGCTTTCACAATGGAAGGGTAATAAAACAAGCAGCAAGCTAGAATATAATAATTTCCTTCGAGTCATTCCACTAGCTATAGTCGATGGCCCGACTTCAGGTCGACTTGGGCTTCCCCACTAAAAGCATTTGTGATTGGAATTCTCCATCGAAGTCTAAGCCGTAACATTGGTTGTTAGACTTGGATAATGCAATGAGATGGCGGGCTACATTTTCCTAAGGTGGATATGGCTGTGTTTTGTAGCCATTTCTTGAGTATTGCATACGGAACGTCCGTGACAAATAGGCCAAACTTGAAATGCACGACGTGTGACGGTCATGCCACGTTTTTGCTTTTTTAGAATTTTTTGAATTTACTGACATATTTCACCAATAATTCCAGATATACGTACATTTCATCAAAATATCAAATTTGTCTATCTATTTTAGAAGCTTTTTTTAATCTGCCAAAAGACATAGGTTATTCATCCGTGCTGCTCTTTGCTTCTTACTATTTTTATATTGACATAGGTATATTTGCTATTTTTGATAGATCTAAAGTATGCTTATAAAATATATAGGCATATTTGTTATTTTTAATAAAATTTAGATACATATGAAATTATTTCATAAAAAATGGTCTATATCTAAAAAAAAAAAAAAAAGGCTCTTTTTTCAATGGAAAACAGACACCAAGAACTCCACAATTTTCAAAGACGAGGCAACTCATGTGGGTCTCAGCACTCCACTTGGTAGGCAAGGAACAAGGGAGGTTAAAGCAACACAATCACTTCCAGCGGTTGGGAAAACTACACAATATTGCCACAATGGTAGATATAGCTGACACTACAACAAAATTGATTTTAAGCAAGAAAATTTAACAACCAAAAATAATTTCCTGGCTAAAAATCTATTATAGGCAAGGATATCAATTTTATTGTAAAGTATTAAGTATTTTGTTACAAGAATTCATAAATTTTTGAATGAGATAAAATAGAGTGGTAATAAATAGAGAAATAACCTTTAAAATATGTCATGATATTTTAATATGACATTTTTGTTTATTATTTTATATTACAACAATATTTTTGTGCAACCAAATTCGTAGGAAAATGTGGAACACAAATTAGGTTGCTTCAATGCAACCCAGGCGGATGGAATCCGATTGAGCTAAACTTAACAACATTGGACATTTATTAACGGGTCAGCCAATCTACTGGCGCACGTTGCCTGCTAAAATAAACGAGTTAGACCTATATTTGTGGGTTAAGGGCCTTGGTTGAGTAGCCCAGTTTCGATAATGGGCAGTATAGTTGTCCAATGATTCCCATTTCCAAATATGACCGGGCCTAAAAGTTACTATATTGGTTTACTATTTCAAACCACATAGAGATTTGAAACCATTGCCGGTTGTCCACAGAAGGAAAATTGGGTAGGCTCGAATTTTTTATGGGTCGGATTTTGATTGATCTAAGTGGGTCTGTGTAGACACTGATTTTAATCTAACTTTAAAAAAGCACCACCCGGATTTGGAGCTCAACCTATCGATTTGAATACGAAGTTTTCTCTGGTCTAGTTTTTGATGCATTGAGCATTGCAATATCACTGAATGGCATAGCCAATTGATCATCAGCAGTCAATTACAGGTAAAGAGAGAAAAAAATCGCAGAAAGAATTAGTTAGTTGGATATGGTTGACAGTATGAGGCTGGAGATTGAGTATTTGAGGCAGGTATTTTCAATTGTAATCGGTTGTCCATGTGAACATGTAATTTAAATAATGGCCATCACGGTTGAATAAGTAGAGAATAGAAAGATTAATATCAACTATAAGATAAATAAAGATAGAACTTATGAAATTGATAATTAAAAAGAAAAATTGATTATGAATATTACATTTCACATCAATTAGAGGAAAAAAATTAATTTACGTGTAAATCATTTGCATGAATTCAAAAACATGCCCTTTTGTTGATGGAACATGAATTGCTTTGAGAAAATGAAAATCACCATATGTATCTAAGTTGAGGTGCAACTTTGGTTGAATTCAATTGAAAATTAAACAATCCTTCCCCCGTTTTGAACCAAGGTTAGATTGGGTTGGAGCTGACAACCCAACTTGACCGAATTTTTAGGGATAGGAGAACTGCATACATGCACTGAGAGCATGGTATATTGCTCCATTCAAATAGATTATGCTAATTAACTAAATAAATCTTGACCTCGCATGTGTGCCGCATTATCGAGGGATGTGCCAGCCGTGTGAAAGGGGCATTTGACAATATCAAGCTCCCAAGGAAATGCGGCTCACTAGCTGCCCTTAGCTGATCTAGCAGCCGAACATTAGCCTCACTTGGCCCTTTTTACTTCAACTAAAATATTCATGTCAAACACATATGTGGACTCCAACAAAAATATAAACCATATATAGCCAAAATCAAATTATTGGGAAGGTGTGCCATTTGAACCATGCATATGTGGCACGCATGTCAATGAGAGCCAGACTTGTGAAAATGGCCCATGATCAAGGTGGGCCCTATTGGCAGGCAATCAGGCTAAGAATTCCAAGATAAACGTAAGGTGGATGTCACTGTTTGCGTGCATGGTTTTTACAGCTTACAGATGCCTTCTCAAATGGGTTGAAGCTGAAATGTGGCGACGATCTCAGCCGAACACCGACAATCGGTCGAAATGTGGATAAGATCTTGCCCCCCTATGTTCCACCTCCTTCCTAATAAAAAGCCAACAAAGTCTGCCAATTCATCTACACTTCCGTAGTTACGTGTGCTGTTTTCTTGGGCTCTATATTATTTTTTGTATTGCCCATTTGCCCTTAAAAACACCAGGCCATAGCAAGCGCTAGGTGGAGTTCAAACAAAAACATGTAGAAAGATTTTTTGATACTGGATCATATTATATATTGGGGCTGTGCTTCACATGCTGTGGTGTTTGCATGTTGGGTTTCTAGATCACGTCCTTGTTCAATCTAACAGCAAAGGAAGAAAGTGGGAAATGCCTTTGCAATTCTAGCTACTTTTGGAACATTGAGCTGCAGCCACAATTATAAAGAAGGAATCAAAGGTTTGCTTGTCATCTCCTCGTTTGCCAATGGCTGTAGAGAGAGACCTGCCAACTTGCCATTCGTGAAGAAGATCCGGTGAACTTATCAAGCAGGGGATCGTATATGTCGATTTCTTGTCTCAAAAGCATTCCACCAAGCAGGCCACATATTCGGAAAAAAAGTAGTGGGTGGTCTTAATAATACAATTTCAGCTTCTTTTTGTCTCTATTTGCTCTGGATTTTTCGGAACACAGTTGTATGACATGTCCAATCTAAGGTAACCAATAAGGTCTTCTTTTGTCTTATAAATGTGTGTGTGTGTAAATAGGATTCGACATTCATGGAATAATGATCACGTTTGCAAGATTGGACCAGCATTTACTTTTCATCTTTGATACATCTTTATGAAGAGATACATGGTGATATGATATTTATAGATAAAGGAATATAGTTTTTTGAAATGTTGAATAAGAAAGTGATTACGCGCAATTATTTAACGATAAGATTATTTAATATATTATAGGTGAAGATTAAAGTTAATTTATGGTTTTAAATACACTTGTGATTTTTAAATGATTTTATAGTCAAGTATATTTTTCTAGACAACATTTATTTTATTTAACGTTTAGATTTTTAAATGATACATACTTTTATATCCATTTTTATGTTTAATTTCTGTATTCATGCAATTTTAGCAACAACCCCTATTATAATCTTATTTTTTATCTAAATATATATTCGGAGATAGGGAAATTATTCCTATCATGGAAATTTTTATGCAAACAATTGGTTTAGAGTTCTTTTTCTCTACACATACATGCATACATACATATATATATGTTAAATTCAATTTATTAACTTGCTTGATATCAAATGTTTAACTAGGATTTAAAAAGTATTTAATTAAATACTTACAAGAACTGCACATAGGAAAAGAATTTTAATGGGGATGCATATTTTCCTCTAGGAGATGTACTTTTAGGCCATATAAATTTCCAATTGAAATAATTCTTTAAACGTTAGCAAAAAATAAAAAAAGAAAAAACAATACCAAGCATGATGGGTGGATTGAGTTTTATATATATTCCTATATTCCTTGAGCGAGTAATATATTCCTCAATGACCGTAGAGTTGTACAGAATTAGACTACAAAGAATTTTATCGAAATAAGAATATCGGAAGTATCATCTAATAGATGGGAATAACAGTCACAATCCATGGGTTGAAAATGTGTATTTCTACCCATTTTGGTGGAATACTACTTTGACCATTGGCTCATTTGAACACTTTAATTCGTTTTTGTTGCATGTTTCCATATGTTCAAACTTGCCAACATGGCAAAAAACAAAATTATACATGATTAACATTTCATTGGACTTATGTGTGGAGTAATTAGACTAATGGGTTTATCACGTGTGGAGAATTAGCATGTGTGCCTCTAGAGACTAACCCCATCTCATACAGGCAAGCTGTCATAGTTATCCGGTCATCAATGAATCTACCAGCAAATAACCTAAATTTGGTACAACTGCAGATAGCGAACGTGATATCCACTTGAATGAGCCTTGTAGCAGCCCTAATTTCTCAACAATAACGAGCATTTATGGATGCTCTGGAAGTGCGTGCCATGAATGATAGTCGGATGCTTTAAGCTTTAATAAAATCACCATGTAATTAAGTCACCCTGGGCCAAATGTTAACTTCTTTTGGGTTGGACAAAAGCGAATTGTGGATTTTAATGCATGCGATGCAATTAGAAGTACTAAATTGATGTGACATTTACTGATGGTATTTATCTTAAATACTCATATGTTTTATCGGTATCTATACTTTTAACATCGTTTTCTATATATTTCATATTTATTCACATTATGATGACTGCCATTATCCTTTATCCTTCTGATATTATTTCTATTTCTATTTTTTATTTCCCTTTCCAGTTTTTTCCTATCAAATTCCATCCTCACGAGTACACTATTCAGAGGTTTAAAATTAAATAAAATAATCAATTATTCCTATTTATTTTTATAAAATGTTCAGTGAAAATCAATCTTAGCAAGGTAGAAAATGATGTCTCCAATAAAATAATTAAAGATAACTCATACAAATTTTTAAATTGAAAAGGGAGTTTTAACTTCTTGCGGTCCAAACATCCTCCAACTGGACTTGGAGTATTTTTATGCTCATGGGTATCATGATGTTACCTTGAAAAGCTTCATGCAAATGGTTTTGTCTAGAAGTGCTAATCCATTTATTAGATTTATTAAGATTTATTTAGTTAATATGTAAAAATTTATCTAAATTTGATACTTAAATAAACCACGTTTGCACACACATTTATTCATCAGTCACTCTTAAATGAGACAAATTTTATGATTTATTTAATTATTCAATTCAGAGCATTTTTAATATTTAAATACACAAATGGTATCCAATTTACTTATAGATCATTTAAATGAAAATTTTCATGATGGGTTTATTTGGTTTAAGATATAAAAGATGTAAATTTGAGAAAAAGCTAAGAAAAAAGCATCAAAGAAAAGGTAATGATATCGGTGTTAATATAAATATGATGTCGATTATAAAATAAATGGAGATAAAATAGTTAGATATTTTAAAAACAAATAAGTAATGAGGTGGGAAAATATAATAGTTATAAATTATTAAAAATAGATAAATACATAGGGAAGAGAGAGAGGGAGGGGAAAAAAAAGATTTCACGCCCTTTTTATTCTAAAGGGACTTTTACCTATATTTTACTCAAACCACGGATATTACAATAAAATTAATTTTCTATCTCGTTTACACAAGTTACATGCATAAACTCATCCTTAAGAAACCTATCAACTAAATGTAGGTCGGTGGATCATTCCGTACTTACTAGAGATGGAGAGAATTTTTGAATGTAGAGAATGGGGGAAGCTGATTTGGACCACCTAACTCGAGGGTGATGCTGTGCGCATCGGACATGGTATTTAATTCATTAAATGTGATCCGTGAGTTTTCCTTGCGCTCAGATAATTACAATATTGTTGCTTTGAACAGAAATTACTCAAAACGAGCTAAGCATGTGTACATCTCAACAAGAAGGAACATCCAGAGCATCTAATCAGCCCGCATGCGAAGAAAAACGAGAGAGAGAGAGAGAGAGAGAGAGAGAGAGAGAGAGAGAGAGAGAGAGAAGGTTTCTTGTCAGTTTGGACATGTATTTGTTAGGCCTACCAGGAGCTTTTAATATTTTCCAACCTTCTCACGTGTATGGTGAGCCGAATCTTCCTCGTCAACATTTGCAGGTACAAAGCTCCACAATCTGTGTGGGGCTTCTGTGTTCTTTACATTCCATCCACCGAGACAGCCTGGGAATGATGTCAATATTATGTCAGCTGTGTGTAAAACGGGGGCCTCCTACGTGATATTGTTCACTTTGGATTACGGGCCATCTGCATCATGATATTATTCACTTTGGATTACGACCCAACCCTTAGGTCAGTGCCCTCCCATACTGCTTTAAAACATATAACTCCTTTAATACCGAAATCCCTACACTTAAACCAATAATCCTTCCTTCACTCGAGCCATATAGGATCTCATATCCACCTCTTCAGGAGCTCCAGCATACTCACCGAATACACCTTCATAGTTTATTAGAATCGGCTTTAATACCAATTATAACAGCCTGAGGCCTACAATGTGATATTATCCACTTTGGGTCATGACTCAGCTCTCAGGCCAACTCTCACTCACATGGTTTTAAAATGCATTACACCTTTAACACCGAAACCCCCACACTTAAGCCAATAATTCGCCACTTCACCCAGGCGATATAGGATCTCACATTGTGGTCTCATTTTATGTTTTGGGCACGTTTGGTTTTTCAATTTCAATAGTTAGGGAGACCCACTTTTTAGTAATTATACGTGATTATGGATTTTTCCCACTTTAAATGATAAATGCACAAAATTCTACATGTGTGGATTCTCCCCATTTTCAATGGTGCATGCACAAAACTCTACATATAAAGAATTTTGTCAGGTAGCCTAAAATGGCTACATTCAATTAAAAGAAATTACATGGTCCAATATTCAGTTTATAGAAACTCCCAATTCAAGTTATTGTTGGTTCATGGGCTTTGAATGGCTATTCGCTAAACGATTGGTCATGTACATACCCGTGCAGTGCGTAACTCCAGATGAATAGAAAATCTTTTATACGCTGACAATTGTGGTAGCTAATGCTCATGCATCAAAATACTGCTTAAAATCTAAATGGTTGGCCCACAAGTTCCCAAATCATAATATTTAATTAAATATTATTTAATTATTTGACTATATGTAATAGGTGGAATTAATGGATAGTCCTGTAACAGCCGAGGCCTACTACGTAATATTGTCTGTCGAGTGATGTGGGATCTTACATCCACCCTCTCCCTCCTCAAGGGCTCTAAAGTTCTTGCTGGACACACTCCCTTCAGGACTATTGGAGTCAGCTCTAATACCAATTGTAACAGCCCAAGGCTTACTGCATGATATTGTTTTCTTTGGGTCACGTCCTAGCCAACTGGTCAGTGCCCACCTACACGGATGTGAGATCCCACATCGCCCGAGTGAGGGGAGAGTTCTTAGGTTAAGTACAAGGGCTTTGGTGTTAATTGCGTGATGCGTTTTAAAACCATGTGGGTGGATGCTAGCTGGTTGGCTGGGACGTGACCCAAAGTAGACAATATCACGCAGCAAGCTCCAAACTATTACTATTGGTATCAAAGTCGACCCCAACAATCTTTACAGGGGGTGTCCAGCAAAAATGCTAGAGCCCCTGAGTGGGGATGGATGTAAGATCCCACATCGCCCGAATAAGGGAGGGAGTTCCTAAGTTAAATGTGGGGGTTTCAGTATTGATGACATAATGCATTTTAAAACCGTGCAGGTAGGCGTTGGTCAGTTGGTTGGGACATGACCCAAAGTGAACAATATCACGCAATAGGCCCCGTGCTGTTACAAGTCCCTAACTAAGAAGTGAGTATTCTTAAATTTTATATATTTTCATGTGCATGTTTACCACATTGGCGTTTTTGTAACGTTTGCATCTACACAATATATGTGAATTTTCCTTCAAATTTTATTTAAACCAGGAGAGCATTCCAATTTCCAAGTTGCTAATGCACCCACCACCAGCACACGTGCTAGGTTGGTAGACAATTGCGGCATGCAAGTTTTCTATTACATCAGATGAACCACAATATTTGCCAAACTTGTCCACAGGTGGAAAATAAGTATAAGATTGGACTGTTTTTTTGGAACATCAAATCAAATGCGCCTAACCTGAAAAGTGGTTCAACAACTCTAACATGATTACCGGAATTTTGGAATCTACACAGTAGTAGCAATCTCCCAAATGGCAACAATACCCACCCGGCAGACACCCAAATATAAATTCACACCGTCCATTGTTTTTTTTTTTTTTTTTTCTAAGGACCCACCGATATTGAATGCTACTTATAAACCATTTCTCATGCTTCCAACTGATGCAAATGTGTGGATCGTCGGCATGCATTCTTTAATTTAAATCATTTTAATCAGAGATTTGAGAAGATTTTAAAACAACTCATGCCATTTGGTTTGATTTGCAATCTTCCGAAATTCTATATTGATGGAGTAGAACGAAAAATACGATTAGGTAAACTCTAGAATAACATATCGGTCTACAAGGAATTATAAAAGAAAAATGACAACCATATACAACTTGGCAATCACGTAAGTTAACTACGTTGGAAAATTTGTAGTCTCCACCATCAACATCACTAGTCTGAATCAGACTGTTAATTCCTATGTTTTCCAGATGGCGTGCTAGCATAAGCAATTGTAGTTATATATGGACCGAGATTATCATCTAATATGTTTTATATAGCACAATATAATTAATACTATATCATGAGAAACTTTTTAATTGAATTATTAAATATATTAAGGATTTAAAGCTGTATTTGGTAGAAATGAATAGGGAAGTACAAGTCTGGTCAATGAGTAGTCTTTTGGGCATGAATGATAAAGTTTCAAGGAAGATACTACCTGTTAATTATATTGCTGGTCCACTCCAGGTGCGTTTGAACAGTTGGAGTTGTTGAGGAGATGAAAATTTAAAAAAATATAGATAATATTAATAAAATAAAAGATATTGTTAATCATAAAGTGAATTAAGATAAGATGCATAAAAAAATTAATGATAAAAAATATAAATAATAATATGAAGATTTAGACCTATATATATTATTCATTTATTATCTATTGTATTATGAATGCATCTTGATTTCATATCTAATTCTTGCCAAACTTACCTAAATGTTGCCTAGGATAGGTAGGAATGATTTCAATGTGAAATGTGGGGAATGCCCAGTTTGTTGGTTGAGTTGAAACATGTTCACTGTGAAATCTATGAAAACCTTAAAATTCAACCACAAGACTTGAAATTGGTAAAATCATTACCATGCAAAGAGGTAGGAATACCCCTGAGGCATGCGCGGTTAAGAAAGACATAACCTAAGATCTAGCAAATTAATATATATCAGCCGTAGCCATGAATTAAAACAAGTATGCATGGTGATTCAAAACTGGTGTAATAATGTGAATTTTCAAGATAAAATTTATCACGATATCTCTGTGACTAAGCAGTAAAATAATTTCTAATGTTTACTGGGAAACCCAACTAATTCTAAAAGTAGATTTTAATGCAGCACTTCCCACCTTTCAAATTTTAATTAGCCAACACAACATTGTACCTGCATGATAAAAATAAGAGGACAGGCTACAAATTCCAAAGGTTTCAGTCGTCCAAATGTGGGGCCCAAATGTGAGAACAGGAAACGCGTGCATGAAGCCCAAAATGCGAACCGTGTGTCATAAATCTCCTTTTGTGGATGATTCTTCTGTAAGATGCCTGATGCTTCTGGTGTGAACCTAGTAGCCATTAGTTCATGACAAGGTGACAAGAAAACCCCACCAATTAGAGATTAGACAGATGAGTCACAGAAGACAAACCAGCATCTGCTGTTGAAAGAGATTCCTGACAATATTTCATTTTGAATGGCCCACCTCCAACACTTCGGGGACCAAAAGTCAGGGTTTTACTAACCCATTTGAATAAATACATTGTCTTCTTCATCTTATTGGTCTTTGAAATAGTTAACTACTTAAAATTTGTGTTTCAAGAAACAGGAAATAGAAGAAAATTTGCCTTTGACTTTATAAGTATTGTACTTGAATTAAAGACCATCTTAAAAACATCATTTCCATGTCTTGTAAAAACCAAAGAAATTACTATATATGCATACCCTTCACGTACTTTCGATTATATCATCTTTTGTATTTCCTTTTATTGCACCTCAATTTAAATAAAGTGAATATCATTTATATTCTTTTCTTTTATTATTATTATTATTTCATTATTTTATTTTACTTTATTCTATCTATCATGTTTATTATACAGGTTTTCTTTATTTACATCTGCTGATTAAAGCCCCAAAAATTCATTTAATTTATATTTAATTGGGGTCCGATCACTTCCCTTGAGGAAAAATGTTACCTCAATCCAAAGCTGTTTTCAATGGCGTGACTTCTCAAGCCAACTGCTAAGTGCACCGCACCTATTCCAAATGCGACATATCTGGTGCCAAATGTACAACGGCAAAGTGCAACCAACGCATTAAATAAACGGTCAGAACTGTCCATAAATCCGGGTCCACGTGTATCCCCTGTCGCAGTCATCCAGAGTATCAATTTTTCCTCAACCAAGTTTAAGAAAACGCCGAGTTCAAACCTCCCTGGGGAATCCACATCAGCGGTCAGAAACATGGTGGCCCAAACCTTGGCGCACTTTAGCGAAAACCTCGCCGTGGTTCTAACGCGCGCTTCCGCCGTGCCCCGCGCTTTCTGCCGTCTTGGTGAACCGTGCCCATTTCCGGATAAGTGACCGTATCCACCGGCGCGCATGGGCACATGCTGGCTCATGAATCGTCAGAAAAACATCGAAACTCCGGCAGAGCATCACCAACCCTGCTCATGACTTCCTTACATCACATTCCATCCGCGTGCAAATTCTTGTTCTTGCTGCATTGAATCCTCTCAATTGCTTCATCTCACAGCCGTTTTCTTATTTAGTGAATTGATCCCGTACAAATGCTGTAGGTGTTGACGATTCAGTGGCAGGGATGGGACGGTTTGGATTACATCCTCTGTCCGAACGAATATGAGCATCGCTTCTGTGCCGGTGTACCGGTTAATAAGTTAATATCGTATTAATTGCGACTGACACGAATTAAAAGAAAAGAACACGTTAAAGAATTGTACAGGGATGCGCGCTTGGCTTTGTAATGGGAAAGCCGTTGCCCGTACTCGCTGCACGAAAACGTTCTCATGCAACGATCCGTTTGTTGCCAATCTTTCACACGCGTGATAAATCTAATCCGTGCAGAACGTGTAACACATCTGGATGATTGCTTCAGTTGCAAGTCAGAAGAATCCGCAACATCTAATTCAACGCAAAAACAATTTGATTGGTCGCACTTTCAAACTAGGGAGACGTCATGATGTGTCCAGCTGCAAGTGAGAGTTCACATGTAGAAGCTGCATACGAACGTTTATATCCACTCCGTTCATTTTATAGAGAGTGCAAGCTCATGCATGTTTATTAGTGGTTCATCGATAGTAGTCATTAGGGCCAATCTGGTGGACGGTGCAGATCTTTTCCTTCTACTGACCAATGATTAATCTCGGCAGCAGGTACAGCCTTTCTTCACGTGCGCGAAAGTGAAAAGTAGAAGCGTGGGAAGTCAAACAGGCCATGAGCCACGCAGCTCTTTGCTGCTCGCAACAGGCGCTTTGTTTGTGAAATCTAAGGATGCTGGAACAATATCACTTTTGTGATCTGGAGGCATTTCTCAAAAAAAATACACCACTTAGAAAAGATCCAATCCGTTAAATAATTATAAAGTATAAATTAAAATATCATAATTTCATTAAATAATTTAATTATCCATTTAATTGTAATAATGTATAGTTACCGTCCGTCTTTATGTCCTTTAAGAGATGGGTAATATCATCTGATCAGAATATTTTTTTTGGAAAATCTAATTAATTTCAGTATTTCCTTCCATCCATAGGTCCATTAGACGAAATCATATAAATATCTACCAAGACGGAGTTCTGATGACTTTTCACAACGGTACTCGAATATCATGGTCATTTATTGGTACAGCAAGTGCAGGAAACGAAAGGGAGGCTGAGGTGGACGTGCAAGCAGGAAGACGGCCGCTGAGCAGAGAAGCAGCTAGAGGTTCGCCGCGCGCGTGCAATTTTGTTGAGGACTTCCGGCCATGAAATAAAAGCTAGCAAGACCGGTGCGTAATTGATTCCATAAAGTAGCAAGCCCAAAAATCATTATGAAATCTTGCAAGTCTCTGTCTGGCCCAGTCATCGGGCCTTGTGTGATCTACCCAATTTATCAAACAGATGGACGACTTTAAAAACATTCGCCTG
>JAYJMB010005435.1:0-11973 GCA_036873735.1 Pouteria campechiana
TCAATCCTTAATCTAAGAGGAAAATGGATGCTATTAGTTGCCCTTCCCACCAATTAGAGGTTGCTTCCACTTCTATTTATCAAAACCCACCAAAACATAGCATTTGAGAGAGAGGGGAGGGATTTTTTTTTTGTGAACAGGGGTATAGGCAAGGCTTACATGAGAAAGAGATGAGTGTAACTGATATTTATTTTAATTTTTTTTATTGGTAGTCCATGCTCCCACTTAATTCTATACACGTGCATCCAATCTTTGATTTTCAAAATCTTATCTAGTCCTCATATTTGGCACATGTAAGTCATTCATTTAATAAATCACATGTTCAAATTAATTATCTATCTATTAAATATAATATTTTCATAATATTATTATTTATATCTCAATTAAATTTGATTTTAACTTAAATTTGCCAAAACTTATCGGCAACTTGATTTTTCAGCTATCCACATTCAATTTTTGATCTTTCTTCACCTATGAATCATTGATTATTATATGTCCTCATCATCCTCACATTATGTATTTTTCAATCCATTTTTGCTATTTTTTCTATAATAAAATTCAATATTTTTCCTAATTTACACCTTCGGCATTCCACCGCCTTAAATTTATTTTCTTTTCTACTTAAATGATTTATTTAATACCCTTTGATACATTCTCAACTTCATCATCATGTTTATATTAATAATACACTTAATTTTATAACTTTTTCATAATAATTTTCTTTAAATTTTCATTATACAACCCCTATCGACCCGACAAAAATTACCAAAACTTTACAATTATAAAAATTTGCATTTTTAAAATTTTTCAGGGCCTTACAGTAACTAGTCACTGATTTGATGATAGGGGTAACATGCACATAATTTCTTGAAATGCTCCCAATATTCATATACGAATTCTCCACTATGCTGTCTTAAACTACAAATTTCCTTTCTAATGTTGGCCGCCCGTGAAACTAGAAATTTCTCCAAAAATAACCTCTTCATCTCATTCTATGTTGTGATGCTCCCAAAGGGTAGATAATAAATCCAATCCTTAGTCAAATCTTTCAAGGAGAATGGAAAGGCTCTTAGTTTGATTTGCTCGTCAGTCACCCCTGTCAGTTTCGTACTGTATATATCACATGAAATTCCTTGAGATGCTTATGAGGATCTTAACCTACAAGACCATGGAAGTGGGCAAGAGATGAAATAGTCCAGATTTTAATTTGAAATTAACAGTAGCATCTAAAGTAGGAAACATTATGCATAAGAGTTATTGATCCAAATCAGGTATGGTAAGCTCTTTCAAAGTTTGATTTCTAGCCATGATTTCCTCCTTTTTTGAATTAGAAATTATCCAAGTTTCTCTCCTTAATCTATACAAAGTTCTCTCTATTTCTAACTTATGCTACAAATAACCTTGATTATAAGATCGACTAATAGTCATAAACAATAAAAGAAAATCTAAAAAACCCTAAAAAATAAATAAGGGAAGACCTTTTTTTTTAATAAAAAATCAATAGCAGCAACAAAATTAAACTAGAATGCCTCCTCGGCAATAGCGCTAAAAATTTGGTGTGCTATTGTAGGCAACCAAATTTAGAACCTTAATCCAATAAAATTACCTATAGCAGTGTGAAAGGGTGGATCCCATGAGGAGTATCTTGCTGAATTTTATGCAAAGTGAATAAGAAAGGGGGGTTTTGAGTGCAATGAAGAAAGTGTTATAAAAGAAATCTATCAGAGAAGAAAACCTTGGTACGAGTCAACATCTCCCATTAGAATCTCATAACAGATCATTGATGCAATTATAAATCAATCCATACTTTAAATATTCACCATTGAAATTATTTTTCCTATCTCTCCTTCAATATAATTAATTAGAAACCAAAATTCTAATTAATCCTAACCAATAAATAATTCAAGACCAGTGTTAAAGGTTTAATCTAATAGTAGCATTAAGATTTGTAGAGATTGGTGAAGCTAAACAACACAAGCACAAGCGGTTACATTTAATTTAGTCAAATATTCTTCCTAAGGTTTAATAACTGCAACATTAGCAAATTATTAAACCCTAGTTGCTTCATAGATTAGAGGAATCAAATGATTATGGATTTGATATATAATCTAGTAGTAGATTACAATGATAATAAACTAGTAGGCCTCGCAGCAATTAAGCATAACAATTGTAATCATGAACAAAGAAGAACATTCAATACTCAAAGTATAAATTGAACAATTAAATTAAATTAGATCTCACAATATGTTAATTTTGTGGCTTTTGTCTCCTTAAACCATGAATAAAAGCTTACACATGCAAGGCCATGATGAAAACTTAAAGAATAGAAAAGAAAAGAGAAAGGAAGATCTTCGCCAAAAGCTTGCTTTGATGTCTTTGAGTTGCTACCTCCTTTCTCCTCTCCAAGTCCCTTATTTCTCCATTAAAACACCTTTTAAATAACCCAATTTAGGGTTCTCTTACAACTCCTCATGGATTTCTAAAGTTATCTTGAGCATACAATACACAATTGCTAAAAATATGTTATTTCTGCACATAGTTTGTCCACTAGGAGAAGTTTTTGTATTTTTATCATATCTTTCTCATATGATATCCAAATCATGTGATTCTTAATTCATTTGAAATATAATGTCAAGATATACAACTTTTATGTTGATAACCTTCTCTGAATCATCCTCTAAATATGCCACAAACATCCATAAATTGACACTTATTAGTGCACATTGCATTTAGAAAAGTCTCTGGAGACAGCTGTAGTATTTTGGCTATAAAATCCTCATATTAACTCTGAATCAAGTGATTCATTGTTTTAGTTAGATAATTTTAAAGGTCATGATTTTTAGTTGAACACTTTGTCAAAATAGACCAATATCTTTGCCAAACTCTACCTTGAATTACTGCTGAAAATTTATAATTTTTCTTGCTTGTGAAGCATCCAAAAATAGAAGTCCTGAAAATAGAATCTCTTCTTCAATTGAATTGTTGCATTCATGTCCCACCATCTGATTTGTGCCTAATTCATATTAAAATTTCATGATTGATGCTTGATTAGAGGTTAAGATTGATGCTCCCATAATGATGTGTGTCTCCATGAAGACCTCTGCTTCAAAATAGCATATTTTGGCCCCAAATTAACCTCAATTTTGCCAAATTAACCTATAATACAAATAAATCCATTGAGTATAATATTTAATCTACTATGAATATAAATCAATGAAATCATCTCATTTAAAGACCAAAACATGACAATCTAGGTATTAAAAATATGATAAATTATTAGCTCATCACTTACATTATGGGAAGATCTTTTTGTATTATATAAAACTGAGAGAGAGATCATATCTTCCCCTATGCTTCATTGTAATACTTAGTAAAGTGTCAGTTTTCTGGTAAACTTAAAACCAGAGAGTTGTTGGTGAGCTCTAGAAAACTAGCAAGTTTGCTAGTGATCTTTGAAACCAGTGAGTTTGTGGTGATCTTGTGAAAACCATATTGTAATGAGTTGTTTGCGAGCTTAGGAGAACCATCAAGTTTGCTAGTGACCTTTGAAACCAATGAGTTTCCTGGTAAGCTCGTAAAACCAAAAGAGTATCGGGGACACTTGTTTGTGGCCCCTAGATTTGGAATCCAGAAGAAGTGTCAGGGATGCTTATGTATTCCATTATATGGGGTATAGTGGAACCCAAGGCACAATGAGTTGATGTCCTTGGAAGTGGATGTAGGGATAGGGTCCTAAACCACTATGAAAATTGTCTTGTGTGTGTATGTTTGTTTTATTTCTCTGCACTTTACTGTTCTATTATTCATCTTATGCAACACCACACACAAGCACAAAAAGGCAGAAATGATCCAATAAGGGTTAAGCAATGAATTTTTATTTACCAAATTCACTCCTCCCGTCTTGGGTTAAGCCATCCTATGGGACTCTACACTATATTTATCCCTGGAATCATACCATTCTAACCACAATATCATAAATAGTTACTATGACATATCATCACATTTCATTTACATCATTTGGATTCATCCATACCATCCAAAAAATATTCAACTTTGCTCACTAGTCTCAACTCACAGTTGTGATTCTTTGTTTGATTTGTCAACTAAAAATATAGAATAAGAAGGCAAAGATATAAAACTATAGTAAAACCATTATCAGTCAGAAACAATATGTTTTAACCCAAAATATGAACAAAATATGACAATGCAATCACATCACGTATGTCTCCTTATGAGGCTCAAGTCCTCAAATTTCTATACCACAATGTCATTTAGGCGTATCATATCACAAACCATATACATTCATCACGGATATCATAATTGTGTCATCTAGGCACCGCATATCCTTAGTAGAGTGCACTAAACACATCATAACACAATCAAGACTTCTTGACATTCACAATCCACAATCATTCAGATGCTCATATATATAACAAGCATGGGGTATTCTCATCCCCTTCACCTAGACATCCATACATAAGAATAATTCTAATTATATATGAAGACATGAGATACTCTTATACCATCCATCCAAGCATTCAAGTATTATTGTGAATATTCATTTATATATACAATAACGGGATAATCCTTAGCCCTCTTAACACAAACATTCATCCATAGATTAGGGAATATATGTTATCCCCTTTTAATCCACCCATGCACAACAAAAAAACACATTAACGCCCTTATGGGATATTCTATATGCCATTAACATCATACATTCATGTAGTGTAATACATATCTTTAAATATACAATCAGGGAATAACACCATCCCCACTATTCCACACATACATACCTATTTCAATAAGCATCCATGGGATATCCACTATCCTCATCTATCTATACATGCCTGAATCCAAAACATGGGATATTCGCTATCCCTATCTGTACACTCATTCAAATAGAAAAGGAGCTTACTTATCTGCAAGAAGAATCATGGCACCTCACTTGTACAATTCTCCCAATTCAATAGCTTCCCTTCCATGATCAATTGGTCCTATACATATCACATTAGTTACAATCCAATTTATACATATATCAACTATCTCATTAATTGAATATAAATTTTAGTCATTTACTTTAGTTGGGGGGTCAACACCCATTTTCATTTGGAAATTCCACATCATAGATCCATAGATCCTATAGGCGTAACATTTTAGCTCACATATAATTTTCATATCTGACATTTTTAACATCAAAACAATTCCATTAACAATTAATTATGCCCAACACAAATTAATCCATCACCCTTGCTTCATTAGGGTTGTTGGGTGGCAATCAAACACCTTACGCATTCTTTATGGCTCCTATGGGTGTTTCATTAAACATATTCTATATACGTAGCTTAAATTATAACATTTCTATAAAGTGCATAAGAGGATTTCCTTTCCAACTATACATATGCATCACATAACATAAATAACATTTTTAAAAACTCACAAAAATTAATCAATTAAACCTTTATTCAACCAATTCTTTATACACAAAACCCTTTCTAACCTCTACTTAGGTTATGGTCCAAAATTGGATTTTGACTCTTAAATAAGTGCCAAAACACAGTAATTGATCAATTAATCATTTACCCCATGGTTTTAACAGTCATTCACATCATCTTACACAAAAAACATTGTTCACAAAACTCTAATCAGCATAACTCATGATTTCTAATGCCTAATTAAATTTAAAAACATTATCATTAACTCGTTAATCATTTTTGCCCATGATAATTAAACATAAACCATGAAATTCTCTTAAATCCTACTATTCATGAGTTAACATGAAACCCTAGTTTACCAAAAAGTCTAAATTCAATTGGGAAAAGTGACTTATCACCAATTCTAAGCATGGCTTCCACTCACAAACAAGATTCCAAGCCAAAAACACCAAATAGCTTCTTCCATTTGCAATAAATTGGGTATTCTTCCAGTTTCCACCATTCAAATGTCTCAAATTTGAGATTAAGGGTATAAATGATGGGTTACAAATCTTAAATTCTTGTTTTTCTAGCAAAAGAAGCAAGAAATTTACTAAATGGAGTCTAGGGCATGAGGGTTGGGCATGGGGGAAGGAAACAAGACAAAGCTAAAAAGCCCATTCTTGCACCTACCTTCACGAAGTGGCACAGAGGAGCTGGATTTGGGTGCCCCAGCTCCAAATTTTGCTTCCCCATATTTGCTTCATTTTTTGACCCATTTCCAACCCTTCTTTCAACATCTCCATTAGCTTTCTTTTTCCACCATTTTCCCTCATTATAATGGCATAAAATGAGCACAAAATTTTCTTAATTAACTAAAGATCAAGTCATCCAACCAGTCACATATATTTTTCCTTTGCATAATAATATTTAATTCACATGCACTTCGTATATACTTACACCATTTCATTTAGAAGTAGCTTTCTTTGCCTTGATTCATCCCTATAAGAAAATAAAAAAAATTATACCATATTTTCAACACCTTAGGTATTATAGCAAGCTAGCACAACATATAGCATGAGCATTATCCACCACAGGCATTTCATACACACATAGCCACTACGACCATATCATATAAACATAGCCACCATAGTCATATCATATAAACATAGCCACCTATGGGCATATAATATCAACATAGCTGCCTATGAGCATATCAAATAAGCATATCCACCTACGTGCATATCATATCAACATAGTCACTTACGGGCATATTATATCAACATAGCCACCTATAGGCACATCATATCAACACAGCCACCTACAGGCATATCATATCAACATAGCCACCTATGGGCATATCATATCAACGTAGCCACCTATGGGAATATCATGTAAACATAGTCACCTATGGGCATATCATATCAATATATATAATCACATGCAATGGCAACACCCATAACTCATGCAATGCCATTTCCAAATGCATCCTAGTTGCATAAAAAAAAACTCAAATTATGATATCATGAACATGTGGCTAAAATGAAATTATAAAGTAAATAATCGAGCTCCCGAATTACAAGGTAAGGGAACAAAATTAGTTCAAATCACGCTCCCTATATGCCAAATCTTAATTCTTGCATGCATGTATTTAGAAAGAGTACTACTTACCTCAAGGAAGATTAATTACACAAAATTGCTCAGTTTCACACTTAGCTTCCAATCAATGCCCACTAACATTCAATTACATATGTTTCAAATGGGTAATTCTATTCAATTCACAATGTAGGTGAAATCCAACTAATCACCCCTTTTAAGTAATAAGTGCACATGATTTAATTTTGGGAGATTTCACCCAATTTACCTTTCTAGTGGTTTCTTCACTTGAATACCCTTCTTAATGTTTAATAATCACTTTTAAACATCACTTGAGTCATTTCTATAGTTTGTAAATTTAGTAAACACAAAACAACCCTTACATGTGAAATTTCCCAATAGTAAGTAATTCCATTTGGATTGAACCATGCCATAGCTCAACTTATGCATCTAATATTTAAAACCAACAATAAACTTGAATTAAGGTGATTAATCTAATACAAATGCAACCTTGATCAAGTTAATATTATCATCATTTATGATGACTTAAGGCCACCAAATAGTGGGTTCTTTATCATCATTTCAATATGTAATTCTCATAATTTCAAGGGCATAAACCTAGTTGATTTCTCTTACATTTGATACAATATTCAAGCCAAATAAACATAATTTCTAATTTCCATAATCTGCCCATGTTGCTGCCCATTTTTGGGATGGTTTTCTAGATACATTTTGAGTGAAAGTTTCATTCCAACATGACCTTATTGCTGCACACTTTTTAATCCATCTTTTAATCATGCATTAAGAACCTCTAATACCCTATTTTAATGTTCATCTAATACCTAATTAAGAGCCTTAATCAAATCACTCAATTTAGACATTTCATAAAAATTCTACATGCATAAGTAAATTGTCAATTTCAGCAACATGTATTAAGGGGCATTAATTTCCAATAATGTACAACATGTTTCTGACATAGTTAGCATTACAATTGCATGATAAATAATTTGATTAAATCCCAAATCAATCAAACACGCTGCCCTGTTAAGTCTAACCCTTTACTAAGCTTGATTTTATTGATGAATGTAATTAAATAACTAAGCTTTGATGATGAACAAATAAATAAGTGAAGAATTAAGGCACAAACAAGTTACTTTCCAAGTGACATAGTATTTATATATCAAAACAGATTAAGGAGAGTAATTGCATACAATAAACAATACTAATTGTAAGCTTATCACATTAAGCCTTCAAAAGAAGATAATTTAAAAAGAATGCTCAAGGGAAAATCACTTAGAAGCAATTTAGAAATATTCAGAAGTATTCAGAACTACTTCAAAACCAATTTAGAAACAAGTTAGAACCTTTTTCAGAGATAAAGCGCAATCCTCAGAATTAAATCCAAAGCAATCTCACACTTCAGAGGTAGTTCAAAAGCATTCCTTAGTTCGTTAGAATAACTTTAGAAATATTCTAAGGCTCGGAGGTGCTTCAGAAGTCAAATAATCATGGTAAAGAATAAGTTTAGAAGAAATATCTACATTTAGAACCTTATTAAAAGAAATAGAGGATGTCGATTTTATAATAATAAGTTTGTCAAAAGAACTTCAGAAATGTTTCCAAGTCTCAGAATTGTCTTAAAAGATCGATAATAGTGATACAGAATAAAGTCAAAAAGAACTTTATAAACTCAGAACATTATCAAAAGATTTTTAGAAGTAATACAGAAGGCCATTAGAGGTAACTTCAAAAAGCCAAGAAACAAGAAGAGTATTAGAAACCGAATTCAACCTTTAGAAGATCTTTAGAAGCCAAAAAATGACCATTGACTATATTTGAAACCTAAACTTAATTCAAAAATTCTAAAGAGGTGCTATAGAAACTCTGATAAAAGTGGATCTAATTGTAAATAATAATAAGATAATGTTATAATTTCTGAAGACTTATCTCAGAAGTTCTAAAGCTAGATAATAGATAAAAAAGTAGTACCAAATCTACCAAACACTTGGAAAAGTTACAAAAAGTTACAACTACTATAATCACCTTCACAACTTATAAAAGAATGATTAAAGCAACACACAAAATATAGAAAGAAAGAGAAAAAAAAGAAAATTTTGACTCCAACATTTAGAAGAGCATTCAATATCTTCTTCAACTTCAACTACTTCAACATTGTCATAGCATTCAAAGATAGATTTGCTTCACTTTGAAGGAGTTTGATATATACATTCTTATTTCTTACTTTGTTCATTTATTTAAGCTTTTAAATTTTGTACAAATATGCCTAAGTAAGAGGCACTAATCTGTACATTTCTTTTTAGTTTCTCTTAAAGCAAGTAGTGTTTATGTATTGAGAAAAGCAAGTAGAAGGACTTGCTAAAAGTGTATGAGTTAGTTGGTAAACTCTGAAAACCAGTGAGTTAGTTGGTAAACTCTATATTTGATTAATTTGATCAAAGTATTAGTGAAACCTGTAATCACTGGAGGAGACTGACTCAAAGAAGTGAAGTAGGAACCCAAGAAGGGCCGAGCCACTATAAAATCTTGTGCACTTATGCTGTGAAATTTACTTTCTCTTATTTTAAGCACACTTCTCTAGTTATTAGCCAAAATTTTTGAAAACTTAATTCACCCCCACCCCCTCCTTGAGCAACCATTTAGCATGGGATCAATGGCCCCTATTCATCATTCATTTCTACATTGCTTCTCATTAGGGCATTTCATCAAACATCATATGTGAATGCCTTAACTTACAATTTTCAATCATATATATATTGCTTCATGTATTTCCCACAACATGTAACACAAATTTAACAAAATTAACATCACATTAACATTATAAACAAGTCAATTAACCTCCAAATTTATTCCATAAACTGCCCGTATACCAATCACACCCAAACAACTCTCCCATGTCCAAGCATGTTGCTATCCACTTCGTGGACAACAATATGACCAAATTTCCAACACCCAAAATAACATATACTTACTGCAAACATCATACATTCATTTTCCCATCAAATCCAAATTGAATCCATGCAAATTTTCCCTAAATTGATCCACATTTTTCCATATAAGCCAAGCAAAATAGAAATTTTTGAAATTAATGACTTACCTCAAGAATTCGTGTGTTAATTTCATCCCCAAGCAAAAACCCAACTTGAATCTTCAATCTCTCCATGGATTTCAGCAACTAACAACATTTTCCTCAATGATCCTCCTCTTTGCACATCCAAAAGGGATATGATTACGGGGTATTTGGTGTGGGGATTGATTACTTGTGCAAATGATAATGTTTTCTAGTGGAAATTAGTCACAAGAAGGGGCGTGGAAGGGGGACCTAAGGCTATTTGCAAAGAGGGCGTGAGAGGGAGAGAAAGAGGGGGCGTGGGAGGTGATGGATTATTTTGGGTTTTAATGGTTTGGTGCTCTGGTGGTGCACATTTAGCCCATCCACATGCACCACCCAAATTTCCACCATAATTCCTTCCAAAATCAAATTTTAATATGTCATTACCTCCTCCTCACATGTGTACATTAATTACATAAATAATTCCCTCAAAAATTTAATTATTCATGTGCATAAAAATTCTAAAATTAATTATTTAAAAAATTATCCTTACCTAAAAAAATCTGCGGCATCACATTCCATCCACCTTACAAAAAGTTTCATCCTCGAAAATTTAGGCCTTGTTCCACAAGTAAGGATACTTGTCTTTCATTATCTCCTCAAGTTTCCACGTTGCTTCATCCTCAATGTGATTGCTCTACTGAATCTTCATAGGATGAATCACTTTGTTTCTAATCTTCTTTTCCTTACTATCCAAAATCCGCATTGGCTGTTCTATATACTACAAATTCTCTTCAATACGAATCTCTTCTAGTCTGAACAATTGAGATGGATCCAGCTCATATTTCCATAATGTAGATACATGAAAAACATTATGCACTTCACTCAATGATGGTGGTAATGCCACTCGATATGTCAGTTTTCCAATCCACTCTACAATCTCACAAGGCCCTACTTATCTTGGGCTTAGCTTACCTTTAGTGCCAAACCATATGACACCTTTCATAAGAGAATCTTTCAAGAATACCATGTCCCCCACTTAAAATTCCAAATCACACCTCCGCGTATTAGCAAAAATCTTCTGGCGTGATTGAGCAATCTTAATCTTCTCTTTGATTTGTGACACCTTGCCCACTGTGTCTACAATCATCTGTGGATCAACTAATGCTCTCTCACCCACTTCATCTCAGTGTAATGGTGATCTGCACTTTCGACCATACAATACCTCAAATGGAGCCATTTGAATACTCAAATGATAATTTTTATTATACACAAACTCTGCTAATGCCAAATACTCAGTCCATGCTCTGCCCCATTTAAGCACACATGCCCTCAACATGTCTTCTAACTATCTATGCACCCGTTTTGTATGTCCATCTATCTATGAATGGTATGTAGTACTAAACTCCAGCTAAGTCCCCATTGCCTTATGCAAGGCTTTCCAAAACTTTGAGGTAAACACCAAACCTTGATCTGTAATAATGGACTTAAGTGCACCATGCAACCTTACTATCTTCTTGTGATAGATCCAAGCATATTTCTTATCTATAAATGTTGTCTTCACTAGTACAAAATAAGCCACCTTAGTCAACCTGTCCACAATCACCCAAATACTATCATATCCTATTATAGTCTATGGAATTATAGTGATAAAATTGTAACAACTGGTGTTGTTAAATTGCAGAGTATTATTAAAAAGTTGTGATTCTGAATTTTATATAGTGAGTAAAATTGAAATTTTAATTTGGAGTAGAAAAATTTGTGAAATTCAAGATAAAATGGTGCATGTTGAATTTAATATACTGTAAGGCCCTGAAAAAATTTTACAAATGCAAATTTTTGCTATTGTAAAGTTTTGGTAACTTTTGCCGGGTTGATAGGTTGTATAATTAA